>JALPQI010002415.1:0-94418 GCA_025490895.1 Thaumatotibia leucotreta
AAATAAATTTAAAATAATACACGGGAATGTTGATCGTTCGCACTGTTCGCAACTTGGTCGAATAATACAAATCGGGTTCCGAAATCTTATGAGACTAGTATCACGACTTCGGCCGAACTCTGCTGACCAATGGGGCAGGCATTGCTACGGTTAACCAATGATCGCTCGCGGTTTCTTCAGAAGGTGACATTACCATGGTTACGTATTTAACAAAAACGTTGAACCAATGATTGATCGCGATTTTTCCGGAAGCTGACGTTACTATAGTTACGTTACATATAACATCCGCTTTAGTCCTGAAGACGTCAATCTAACTTCAGAGCCGGTAATTTGACTGCTAAGCTGCTATGTAGAAATTTTCATTCATTTTCCTTTCAACGGCTGTCACTGTCAGAAATTTTTTCAAAGTTAGAATTTCAGCCAGTAACTATCAAGTCTCTATTAAACATTAGTATGGCTACTGACAGATTAAAGGATTATAGGTAGACTGTCAAACGTCTATCTACCATATTTCCACAAAGGTTACATAAGTATTCAACTAACGTCAACTAAGAGATGTGATGAATTATAATAAAGACGGCAATAGCATTTGTCTCTGTCAATGAAAAAAATAATTTAAAATTGCCCGATAACATGGCTATTTGTAAAAATATCTTGACTTGGAAAAATACCTCGCCTATTAATGTCAAATTAATCATGAAATCCGATTTGAAGAAACCGTGATTAAATTACTAAACGGTTTTAGACAAATCTATGAAGAAATGTCGTTATCCAGTTTCCACAAGGAACAACGACATCTAGCGTCTAATCATGGCCGATAGCTAATTCTTAATTTTCGTAGACGAAGGAATTTTTATTATGTAAACTAGTTTTCAAATACTGAAATTTTGACGCAACAAAGATTCGATGACATATCATCGGGGACCATCGGAAATGTCGTGATCGTGCTAACGAAAAATACCGAACCCATAATATTACACGACCAAATTGCATCCTTTGCCAAGTGGCTCAACATTCCTATGTAACTGACATGTGACTGTAAGTCTGATTCTCTTTCATGCAATATTTCCAATTTCTGAAGTGTATACCTAGCTGTGTTGCTGTTTGTACAAGGGGGCAAAGTTGTTGTTTAACTTTCGTGCCAATATGTAGACCGGAGGTAGCGAGAGATTCCAAAATTGAGCCACGAGCGTAGCGAGTGGTTCAAAAACTGGAATCTTGAGCATTGCTGAGGTCTCAAGGCACGAGAGCTGGACAAACTGCCGCCAAATGTAATACAACTTTTTTCCCCTCACTATCGCGAGGAAATATAATTATAAATCTCATCCAAATGTAAATTAACTTAAAGAATCCATTTAAAACGAAATGTCGAAACGTATCGTAGAATAGAGCTACTCCTGGTACTTAAATATAGCCAATGGCTTACAAAGTCACCAATGAGAATTGACCAATTTAACATGTGAACTCCGATTGCGCTTGTTAACTACGGTCATACAGATCCGCTTATCCACTAGGCAGTAGTGGGCCATAGGAATTAGAGCATGGTCAAATTACTTTGTTCACATGTTGATAAAAAGGGATTTTACCCGCTCGTATTAAAGGATAAACGAGCGAGTGAGGGGAAAATATATTGTCTATCATGCTTACACTTCTTTGTTATTAAAAATAACTGACCAGCAAAATGGATGTACCAGTATAATGTATACCTTTTAAAAGTATTATTTACTAGTTATGTAAGTTATTAATTAAATACGATTGTTTAATTCAAAACGAGACAGCTCGATGTATGAGATTACACCTGTGAGTAATGGAGGTAACTTTGTACGTGTGTCGTCTAATTGTAGTGTAAATTCAAATAATCGAACTACATGGTGAACGATATGAAGTGATACAAATATCAAAGGGCTGTGTTTTTTTAGTTGTAACAATTTATTACTAAGTATAAGTAAGAAAAAACAAGAGAAAAAATAATACATTTCGTGATTAAATTTACATGACTACCTTTTGTCTTGACTGTGGTCTTCAAATGATAAAAAAATATTTGCTCGCAGCACGTTTGTGATCCAGTGCCAGTGGTATGTGCCACTGAAATACGATCGCTTTCTTCATTGCATTTATACTAGCATGTTTAATTGTTCTCACCTTCTCTCTTCAAAATTGACCAGATAAAAAGTCCGAAACTCACTGCACTGGAGAAATGACACGTGAAATTCGGTTTTCAGACATTTTTGGTTCTTACGAGCATTATAAGCCGAAGCTCAGCCTCGTTCTTATGTTTGCGGTCCGCATCCCAAATGTCTGCGTGCCTAAGACTTCAATGCGGTGTCCAAAACATATTTCCGATAATAAGCCGCTATTACTTTGACACCAGACTTAATAAGATGTACTTGATAACACTTCATATCGTTCACCCTGTATGATCTCTTCAATCTACTAATGAGATTCAGTTTAGGACCTAAACTGAATCGCGATGTGTCAGTCAGTTCCATAGAATAACTGTCAAAAACTGACAAGCAGAACCTAAACTGAATCGCATTTAAGCGATCATGGTAGGTAGCCCTCCAGGGGGGTACCATGACGTCCTAATGTGACTCAGTTTAGGTTCAGGGAAAGGGACAGTGATATACGACTCGTATAGCCTTATCCCTTTCTCTCGACCTAAAATGACCGCATTAGTACGTCATGGTAACTCCCCAGGTCCCATTCATAATGCCCTGAGAGTGGTGACACATTGTATATTTACCTCAAAATCATAGCAATTATATGGCCATCGATGCCGAAGTTATTATTGGTCTTATAAAGCGACAATTACACTTGGTCATTCGCCTAATGCGGTGGCCAAAGTGCGAGGATGCCATTGATTTAAGTAAAAGGGGTAGATGAGTGACGTTCATAGTTTGTCAACACGGCAAGCGATACCCGCACCCACACCGTTGCAAATACTACACACTACTGTAATGTCTATGTGCACAATGCGTAATAGAGATAAAATAATACGAAATATGCGGTTGTGCAAACGAGACCCCCATATTTTGTGCAATACACATAGAGCAACAGAGACATACATAGCAATTAGATCTTAGTGTAAGCAAGACATTATCTGCATATTCTTTCTAATCTTAATATTTCTAACAATTCCGCTACTCCTGGTACATCGCTTACCGAGTTTTGGGATTAGATATTGTCAATTTCAAGGGCTGACCTCTGGTTGCATACATTTACTACGGTCATTTGGGTCTCCCTTATACTGGACCGACTACGACGCCCGTGGTATCATCGGAATTACGCCATTTAGTTCGGTAGCGTCGGAAAACAAAGTCAATAACATTAATACGAGTAACATGTACCTACTCATTTCATGATGAAACAGAATTAAATGAAAGATGGTTTAATAGTGAAGATGGTGTAATCATTTATATAAAGGAATATTATTATTCTCTCCTTTATTCAAATATTTTCTTATATTATATGGGCTCAAATAAATGTAAAATAAGGTTATTATGTGACATATACAAAATTAACGATAAACAACACGAAGAATCTCAACAAATCAGAAAAAATATCGAAGACTTCCAACATGTTTATCGGTTCCCATTAAACAACGAAGTAAAAAAACAATAAAACAACAAAAGCTATAAATTAAGTTAGGTATGGTGTATGGATGGTCAAGGAATTTAAGTGAAGTACCATAGTGACAACGTACGAAAAGGCTCAAAAATATAAATTGATTTTAGAAATCAAATCATGAATATACTCATATTTGATATTCCGGTCGATACTCTAGAATAGCTTTTCGTTATTTTGTCCGCTTAAACTAGTTTAATGTGTACTACCGACGACGTTTTTCAACACATTTGCGAGGAATAACTGTTTTAAATTAACACTTTTACTAACCCTTGTTGCTAGGTAATTACTACTTACTTAGATACTATCCGAAATTTACGTTAGGTATGGTGTATGGATGGTCAAGGAATTTAAGTGAAGTACCATAGTGACAACGTACGAAAAGGCTCAAAAATATAAATTGATTTTAGAAATCAAATCATGAATATACTCATATTTGATATTCCGGTCGATACTCTAGAATAGCTTTTCGTTATTTTGTCCGCTTAAACTAGTTTAATGTGTACTACCGACGACGTTTTTCAACACATTTGCGAGGAATAACTGTTTTAAATTAATACTTTTACTAACCCTTGTTGCTAGGTAATTACTACTTACTTAGATACTATCCGAAATTTACGTTCAATCTTTTTATTTTATTCTTGTTCATTACTTAAAATAACCATAGCCACAATTTACATAAAATAAATAACAGAAAATACAACAAAATGTAAAGTATGTTTAACTTGGTCGGGTTATGTTATTACCGCACTAGGACAGTAATGTAATGAAAAAGTACGGATATTGGATTATGAGCCATAAAGCGGTTCAATAATACCTACGTTACGAGCACGCTTGTTGAAAAAATTGTTGTGATTGGTCCATCAAAGTTTTGATTGGCTATATTCTATAAATGTATTCAAGATAAAATAAAGTGCACAAAACCACGATTACCCGAAAGTACGGAATAGCGCCTTTTGTTATTCGTCGTCTGCCTTTGCTGGTAGTATAAATATGTTCCGGTATAAAATGTATGGAACATATTCTACTATGTTTGGTAGATGTCCACTCTGGGTCTTTTCTTTGCTTGCGTACGACTGCGATCCACTTATCTTTCCATACTTCGTCGGCAGGAAATCTGTACGTGTATTAAATTGTTATGCTACAACCAAACCTAAACATACGTATAAGCTATTAATTTTATGTATAAAATAAATATTGCAAAATAGACTTTGTTACATTTGTTTTACTAGGAGCGCAGGAACTAAAAATACAGTCATGTTGATCAAGATTTATTTGCTGACGTTATTGCGTGACGATGTACGTGTTGCTCTCGTATATATTAGATATATATCTGTTTCTCTCACTCAAAAACAAGAATCATTTAAAATTTGAATTGCCTAAAAATATATTATTAAATTATAAACAGTACTTACGCATGAAAAGTGATTCCGTGAGTTTTGTTTTTATGCTTTGAGCTGTTAAAGCACTGAAAAAAGGCACAGCACGGCATGATTATCGCTTTTAAGCCAATATACGTTACAGAGATTTTGGATCTTGACAAGCTGTTGACACATGGGCTGCCATCACACGACTAATTCAAAACAGGTCCCGGGACCTGTATTCGATGGCACACTTTCGTGCGCCTGGTACCATATCTACCCCTTTTACTTAAATCAATGGAGGATGCCGTACAACCGACGATGTTTGCATGCAAACGACCAGTGTAATTACCGTTTCAATGTCAAAATTCTAGTCAAAATTGTTTGGTACTTTTTCGTGTGTCCATTCGATTGTTGAATTGTTTTAAGCGTCCTAAATTACGGTGTACAAAATTTGTATTTAATATGTTCACCATTTTGGTCCTTGTGCGTCGGACATTAGTTCTGCAATGTATACATATTATTACACGTGGATGTACGGAGGAAAGAGCAAGTTGTTACTCAGGAACAATAAACGTTATAGATCTTAGTTATTTGTGTTTTTGTTTGTAATTTATAAATTATGTATAAAATATAGTAATCGATCAGTGGAGACACTGATCCTCCTCCTTTGACTCTAAATAAGGGGTGTACCGATAAAAAACTGGCAAATTCAAATGAAAAAATCGGGGCAATATAGTTAAGAAGCTGTAATTTCTGATCTTAAATTAGCTAACTTTGGTCCTTTTTTGTTGCTACTGCAATTTTAGTATTCACAATACAAGTTTTCCAGAACCCCTTCGAAATTTATTTTTCTAAGCTCTTTTTTTTAATTCTCCACTGCATGATTTCTGAATAATCTCCATGTTTTTTTTAATACACCCCTGTCGGATGCGGTCACATACGGCCACTTCCCTGAATGACCGCCTACGAAATTCCTTTATGGTCCACTTCCTAGTTCGTCCGTTTCCTTGTCCGGCCATTTTCCCAATTGGCCACTGATAGATTTCCTTCTATGTCCAGTTCCCCGAACGGCCGCTTTGAAAATTCCTCGTTTGTCCAGTTCCCCGAACGGCCGCTTTGAAAATTCCTTGTTTGTCCGATTCCCTGAACGGCCTCTTTATAAAATGGATATCTTTACGAAGAAGGTTATCATATGATCTAAAGTGGCGGCCATAAGAGGAATAGGCCATTTGAGGTGGTGGACTTATGGGGAAGAGGCCTTTAGAGAACTGTGGCCTTTCGGGGATATTGTATGTAAGTGGCCCTTAAAGGAAGTGGCCGTTTGGGGAGCAGGCTGTTCTGTTAGAGGATTGTGGCCTTTCCGGGAAAGCTATTTGTAGGTGGCCCTTAAAGGAAGTGGCCCTACAGAATACTTGGCCCTAAAATACATGTGGCCGTAAGTGACCGGATCCCCCCTGTCTTGGGCGCAGCGCGCTGACCACTCACTTGCTTTGATTTTTGCGATTAGATTAATAAAAGTGATGACATGTAACAAAGGCTACATGAAGTAAGTGATTGGCTAAAGCTCTTCAGCCCAACACAGTACTTATTCCCTTAAAATCTAAACTTGGAAAGTAAGTAAATCATTATCAATGCGAAAAACAGAACGCTTGTCTTAAAATATACCTAGTGAGCGTTGACGTGTTCCTTTCAATTTTCAGTTGTCCTTCGCCGATATGGAATGCTCGTATACTAGGATAATTAAATAAGGAATGCTAGGAAATATACTTGTTACTTATTTAACATATTCAGTAACTATTAATCTTTATTGGAGCACTTTTACAATGCCTTTACGTATTTAAGCGAGTGCTTCAGCATTTAAACCGCGAGTGCTTTCATTATTGCAGCGACATCAGGTAAATACTCTTCAAAAAAGATGGTACTATCCGCCGTCATTGGCACATTATTCGTTGCTGCTTTTGCAGCGGCAAAGTACTCCCTGCACCCCCTCTCCGATGAGTTAATATCTCATATCAACTCTAAGCAAAACTCTTGGAAGGCCGGTCGAAACTTCCCAATAGACACACCTCAAACTTACCTCAAGCGATTATTGGGAGTACGCCAGAATCCGCTGTCAAAAAAACTCCCTGCCATTACTCACGACGCTAAGTTAATCGCCAGTTTACCGGAAACTTTTGATCCGAGAGAAAAATGGACAAACTGTCCGAGTTTAAATGAAATCAGAGACGAAGGATCATGTGGCGGCTGCTGGGCTTTCGGTGCGGTTGAAGTGATGACCGATCGCGTCTGCACTTACTCCAATGGCACAAAACAGTTCCAATTCTCGGCCCAGGACTTGATGAGTTGCTGCGAGTTATGCGGAAGGGGCTGTGACGGTGGTGAGCCAATAGCGGCGTTTCAATATTTGCAGGAGGTCGGCGTAGTATCTGGAGGGCAATATAATTCGTCTGTGGGCTGCAGACCTTATGAAATAGCTCCGTGCGAGCATTCTGTCTTTGGGCCTAAGCCCCAGTGCTTCGCAGACGGAAACGAAGATACGCCAGCGTGTAAACACGAATGCGAAGCTGGTTACAATGTAGACTATAACCAAGATAGGCATCGCGTCAAACGTGTTTATTCTGTTACGGGTGAAGATAACATTAAAGCAGAATTGTACAAGAACGGCCCAGTTGGGGCGGTATTTATGGTGTACTTTGATTTCTATGTGTATAAAAGCGGCGTTTATTACCACTTAGAACAGGAGCCAGTAGACCTACACGCTGTAAAAATATTGGGATGGGGTGTCGAGAATGGGCAGAAGTACTGGTTGTGTGCCAACTCTTGGAACTACGATTGGGGCGATAAAGGTTACTTCAAAATATTGCGCGGCGAAAATCATTGCGATATCGAAAGTTACATCATGGCCGGGGATCCCGAATAAGTTTAAAAATTGCCAATTTAAATAGATTGTAGTCTAAGGGCCTGTTTCACCATCCCCGAATAAAATACATATATCTGTCAGATAAATGTTTGCTGTCATTTTCTTTTATAGGCTTGGGGAAAAGGACAGTGATAATTTTATCTGACAGATATTTTTATCCAATGACTGTGAAACAGGCCGTCAATAAATCTATCATATTATAACACCCATTGCTACTATTGTAATACATAGTCGCTTCGAACTCACCGAATATTATCACTGGAACCTGGCCTACTCGAACATCGAAATTCGCAAATTTCGTGATTTATTCTCTGTCACTCCAAAGAAGGGGGCATTAGAGTGAGAGAGACAAATACTCCAAATTTGCGGATTTCGAAGTTCGCAGTGTGAGCATTTCCAGAGTGGACTCACGTCAGCACACGAATGGTTTAGATTCTACAATAAAGAAATGTTCTAATTAGCATTGCGGTTTTGTTTTTCAACCGTATACAAGGTACCCATGAGGAAAAAAAATCTAACAGCATATTTCCGAGACTAAAAGAAGCAAAAAATGTTAAATGACTTTTGGTCAAATCTACTAAATAAAAAAAATAGTTTTTTTAATGGTTTGAATGCCTTAATACACAAAAAAAGGATTTTATTAATGAAACTATCGCAAAAAATGTACTTTAAAGTTTTTTTTACATTAAATTGTATAAAAATAAGTATCAAAAGAATCCGAAATACGTGACGACGTTCTTATTACACGGAATTAGCGTGCACTGGGACATATTTTTGAACATTTTGTGTACACTTTATTTTGGCTTTGACTGTACTACAATAAAATAAAAGGTACAAATAAGAAATGCCTGAATATTCTGCTTTTTAATTATACAATTGAGTTCCCTCGGTAACTGTTAATAGAGGAATGTCATAATAAAACAACGGAGTCATTATATATTTTTAATCAGTGAATCTGTCCAAAAATATAATGCATACAGCTAGCAACCCTAGACAAGTGCACTTCTAACAACTGTACAGCGCCGTGGCGCGGGCTCGCGTCTGCAACCTCCTTCTATTTCTGGGTGCCTGGTACCTTCACACGGACTTAGGTTCAAAAAGCCAAAAAATAAATATTTATTATGTTATGATTGCTGACATATCGAAGCTAGTTATATCATGAATAACGCTGCAATTGGATTTCTAGTACATTAATGTTAGAATTCAAATTGCGACAAGGTAGTGTCTTGAAATGCAGCGTTGTTCATGATAACTATGATAAGCGTCGATATAATAAGGTCCTAATTTATTAGATGCAGATATTTTTACAGCTGATAGTTAGTACTCGGTCTCTGGAGTATATTAAACCGTATAGCTTTTACGATATTTTTTTGGAGAAAACAGAAAAACAAATTTGCTACGTAAAAACACCCTGTTTATGTGATTATTAAATGAAAACTCATTGATCAGATTCTAGTGCCTCTTTTACGAACCACTCAACTGGAACTGGCCACTTCACGTCGATAAATTAAATACTTCCCACAATGTCGTAAAATACTTGATTGTCATGTTATTTTCCGTTGGATTGTGTCGTTTGATGACACGACAGGCAGTGTTATTGTGACATGTGATAATGCACATGATGTTTTTTTAGACGAAATTATAATTATTTTTTTGTTAGAAAATGAAATAAAAAAAATACATGATAAGATTTCTTAATTTATATTTAAAGTAAATTATTGTAATGTAAAGTATCATGACTGTGTTAAAATATCTGCAACTAATAAATTAGGACCTTATATACAGGTAAATTCACCTGCTGGTACGAATGGATCAAGTAAGTGACAGATTTTATCTACGTGTGGATGTTAAAATTACAGTACAGCACGGCCGTATACACACTATGATAGATGCATTTCATTCATTCCATTCGTGCCAGCTTTGGTGAATTTATCTGTACCTTAATATGTATATTTTTATTGACATCTTCAATATAAGCAGCTCTCAAGTAAAATTAAAGTTATGGTCCAGGCTTAAGGCTGAGCCACACCGGAAAAATAATTTAAGGCTGCACGCCTTAAATTATTTTTTCAATGTAATCAAAGATTTACCCCCTTATTCCTAAACGTTTGCTAACTTAACAAGCCGCTAATAATTGTTTGTCCCTTTCGGTCTTAACAATGTGTCCATAAGAGCAAAAGGGACAAACAATTATTAGCGGCTTGTTAAGTTAGCAAACGTTTATGAATAAGGGGATAACAGTTCAAAAAATATATTGTTCTGCGATAATATTCCACAATAAATTGTCGCAATAATGATGCAGAAAACGATATTTGAATAATTGTCAGCCTCGGTAGCCTAGTTGGTAGTGAACCTGACTACGAAGCTGGAGTATCCTGGTTCGAATCCCGGCGAGGGCATTATTTGTGTATTTATTTATCACAAATATTTGTTCCTTGGTCGTCTCTTGGTAACCACATCACAAGCCTTAATTAAGCTATGGGATTAAATCGATTTGTGTAAGATGTCCCAAGATATTTGTTTTTATTTATTTATTTCAGATAGTTGCAAACACGAGCCTTAATCCCTACAAATTAGTGACAGCACCTACCAATGTGGGGTTTGCATAACACATTGACACATAGGTACCAAATCTTTTGTTCGTTTGCTCAAATATTCATTAAATTAGGCCTTCGATTTAAGTTTTAAGGTCTAATGCATTAGTAATAAATATGTGAGCAACTATGGAAACTTAAAACACATTAAAGTTCGGGAAATATTATTTGACCGACTGTTATCTTACTTACGACCTTTTGTTTTGCGTTAACACTAGTAGTACGGTCAAATCGTACATAATTTTACCCTAAACTCGCAAATCAAGTAGTATCGCTGCATTTTTGGTATGTTATTTAGACACCATAGGGCAGTATAAAACCACATTTTGCAAGCAAAAAAAAGTTGTGCTAGCTGGGTAGGACGTGAAAAACTGCGAAATTTATGGCAATTTTTTAGTTTCTGATTTTTATTGAAAAAACCTTACATTTTTTGATGTCATATGTTATTAAACGTTTAAAGACTAATAAATTTCCAATAAGTTGAGCTAACATGCATTACCGTAGGTCTTATAGTTTCAGAGATTCGAGACTTTAAAAAGTACTCCTTTTTGTAAACTAAATAAAATTTTGTGTTTTGCTAACATTATCGGCTTAATATCGCCTCACCTAATTATGCTACGAAAAACATGCCATAATGACCTTATAGCGCACTTAATATTCTTTAATTTAAGGGTAAAATTAGGTCAGTGAACTTTGCAGTTGAAAGTATAAACGCGAAATTCATAAGGCAGGAGGCCCGCTATCTAAGTTTTTCATACAATTCGCAAGTCGAGTTGCAAAGCTGCAATTTTGGTATATTATAAAGGTCTTATAGATATATACGAAAATGCAAATTTAAAGAAAAACAAAATAATAGTTTGGGCATAGGACGTAAAAAACGGAAAAAAAAATCGGACTTTTTTTAGTTTTTGACGTTTAACTAAAAATCCATTATCTTTTTGATACTAATTGCTATAAAACTAAGAAAGAACATTAAATTTGAAAGGATTTGAGCTACGTTGCATCACCGTAAGTTATATATATTTTGAGATACGACATTTCATAAAGTGCCCTTTTATCAAAAATTAAACAAATTTTAGGTTACGTTAAAGCTATTCACTAAATATTGGCAAAACGTTCGCGCTAAGAAAAAAAAAGTAATTGTAGATAACAACTACATTAAATTTGGAACAAATTGAGCCGATAATAATTACTGTAAGTCTTATAGTTGGGGGTATACGAGGCTTCAAAACATGCATTTATTTTCTTAACTTAATGAATGGCACATTTTGTAATATCGTATCTCTAAATCTATATAATTTAGGGTAATGCAAGGTAGCTCAAATCCTTTCAAATTTAATATTCTTTTTATGTTTTGTAGCAATTAGTATCAAAAAGATACTAGTTTCTTAATTAAACGTCAAAAAGTAAAAGAAGTTCAATAATTTTTCAGTTTTTTTCGTCTTATGCCGAAATTGTTTTTTTTGTATTTCTTGTAATATACATTTTTGTACGTCCTTATAGGGCCTATATAATATACTAAAATTGCAGCTTTGCAACACGACTTGCGATTTGTATGAAAAACTTAGATAGCGGGCCTACTGCCTTTTGAATTACGCGTTTTTATTTTCAATTACAAAGTTTGCTGACATGATTTTACCCTTTAACGAAAGAATATTAAGTGCGCTATAAGGTCATTATTGCATGTTATTCGTAGCATAATTAGGTGAGGCGATATTAAGCCGAAATCGTTAGGAAAACTCAAAATAGCGTTAGTTTACAAAAAAGAGTACTTTTAAGAAGTCGCAAATCTCTAAAACTATAAGACCTACAGTAATACATGTTAGCTCAACTTGTTGGAAATTTATTAATCTTTAAACGCTTCCTAACATATAATGTCAAAAAACGTAAGGTTTTTTTAATAAAAATCAGAAACTGAAAAATTACCGTAAATTTCGCAGTTTTTCACGTACTACGTAACTAGCACAACTTTTTTTTGCTTGCAAAATGTGGTTTTATAGTGCCCTATGGTGTCTCAACAACATACCAAAAATGCAGCTTTACTACATGTTTTGCGAGTTTAATATACGATTTGACCGTACTATAGACAATCAGCAGTCTAGCACTTTTCTATTGTTAAAGATGCAAAACAAAAGGTCTTAAGTAAAATAAGAGTCTCACACATCATCAGCCTACGATAGTCCACTGCTGGACGTAGGCCTCTCCTATTAAGCGTATAAACGCATTAGGAGGTAAATGCGCATAATCGCCACGCTGGGCAAGCAGATTGGCGATCGCAGTAATGTGTCCACTACGATGATGCTGCTGCCCATCATCAATCTTTAATCAAATAGTGGTCAGTGACACTTATATACCTTAGTCGACTCTTACGACACCCGCAGGAGGAGTTAGGGTGGTGATAAATGTATTCTTATTGCCGTCACCACACGGCGTAGATAATAGTCATTCAAATAATATTTCCCGAATTATACCCAGGGCCACATTATGATACAAGTGAGACAAGTAGGACGTCGGTCCAGTGAAGTAAAGCCCATTAACAAATTCGTCACGAATATTTAATAGGCTATAATTAATAACATTCTGACCCCCATATTCATAAACGTTCTCTTATTTAATAAGCCGCTAAGTATTGTTTGTCTCTTTAGGTCTTATAGACATATTGATAAGACCGAAAGGGATAAACAATACTTAGCAGCTTGCTAAGTTAGGAGAAGTTTATGAATAAGAGGGTAAGTTTTTATTAAAGCTTTATTTCTGATACTATTGAAGCGCACATCAAAAAGACTGAATTAATAAATTTATATTTCATTTCGAAACTGGGTTCGGTCGGTCGAAACTCATATTCATTAAATAATATAGGTTTTATATTAGACGCAAAATCGTACCGACGATGAACTGTACGATTCAGCATCAAAAAAACTACGCAAAAACTATATTGTCACCTGTAGGCTTAGCAGAGAATTAGTGCGATAGTATATGTCGCCGCGAGATAGAGTATCCATCCCTCTTTTATTCATGTAGTTAGTAAAAGATGGAAAATCCATCTCGCGGCGACATACTGAGATATACTCCATTTCACATACAATGGCCCAATGCCACATAAAACTTTGCAGTAGCATCGGGCCATGGTATTTGAAATGGAGTATACCAATTAATGTGCTAAGCATACTGGTGTAACAACATTCCCACTTGTTACAAAGGCCATAGTCGGATTTTCATAGTAAGTCAGCCTTTAAATCAACCAGACTCTAGTATTTTTTTGTGAGTACCTCTTATGGTGAAGAATATTTCTGCTGAGTATCAACGTCCTATCGGTGACAGTTTTTGACTTATGATTTTTTTTAGTTTTTTCTTTAATGTGTTGTATCTCAGGATGTATAAAAGCGAATTGCTTCAAATTTTGAAATAATGTTCTTTATTTAGATATGCATCGAATTTAAAAAAATGAATATCGATTGTCGTATAAAAAAAAGAAAAAAAAAGACCAAAAAAATTTTCATATTTTTTTTTTGTGTACCTATGAAGTAGTGACACCTCTATTTTCTTTTTCTAATTATAGACCATACATTGGCCTACTAGTTGCCTAAGTATCAAAATTTTCCAAGCGGTACTTCTTACCAAAAATCGGCAATATGTGTGGTCAAGTTCTGCATTCAATCGGTGTTTTTCAATGTAGTATACAAACTCTTCATTTATATTTGAGTTTTCTTATCAGGTTATCTTATTTAAGAGTAAATGCTAATGACAACTTAATGTTATCATGATGCAAGCTGTTTATTTCATTATTAATCGGCCGTTTATTATTTTAACTAGCGTAATTCGATATTATTTATGAGATATTCATTAAAAATAATATATTGCAGTTAAATATTATCGAGATACGCTAGTTGAAATGGTAAACGGCCGATTAATAATGAAATAAACAGCTTGCATCATGATGACATTAAGTTGTCATTAGCATTTACTCTTAAATAAGATAACCTGATAAGAAAACTCAAATATAAATGAAGAGTTTGTATACTACATTGAAAAACACCGATTGAATGCAGAACTTGACCACACATATTGCCGATTTTTGGTAAGAAGTACAGCTTGGAAAATTTTGATACTTAGGCAACTAGTAGGCCAATGTATGGTCTATAATTAGAAAAAGAAAATAGAGGTGTCACTACTTCATAGGTACACAAAAAAAAATATGAAAAATTTTTTGGTCTTTTTTTTTCTTTTTTTTATAAGACAATCGATATTCATTTTTTTAAATTCGATGCATATCTAAATAAAGAACATTATTTCAAAATTTGAAGCAATTCGCTTTTATACATCCTGAGATACAACACATTAAAGAAAAAACTAAAAAAAATCATAAGTCAAAAACTGTCACCGATAGGACGTTGATACTCAGCAGAAATATTCTTCACCATAAGAGGTACTCACAAAAAAATACTAGAGTCTGGTTGATTTAAAGGCTGACTTACTATGAAAATCCGACTATGGCCTTTCCTTATTATCACACTTATGTCATACTTGTCTAACCCCCTTATTCATACACTCTTAATTTAGCAAGCCGATAAGTTGTTCTTGTCCCTTTCAATCTAACAGACATATTGATAAGACCGAAAGGGACAAACAATACTTAACATTTGGACGTAGTTATGAAAAAAAGGAACCAACCCACATGAATTTGACATTTCAAAGATTGACTTGTTTATTTTGATTTATGGTGTTAATTAGAATGAAAAATTCTTGTGGGTTGGTTCCCTTTTGCATAACTACGTCAATTTATGAATAAGAGGGAAATTTCAGATGCATTAGGTTCTGTGTTAAAAGCTCCACAAATATCTGAGCATTCATAAGCATTCCGTCAACAATAAACATCTTGTGAACACGAAACGCCTACGCTATTTGTTCTTAGACCTTATGATGACCTTATTTTGGCATGAACCCTATGTTCTATTTACCTACATAAGTTGGTTATATCGATGCTTTGAAACTGGTATTACTTCATAATTACTTATGACCTGTTTATACTTGCCCCACAACATTATAATATACGAGTAAAGTATACTATTCGTACAGGTAAATTCACTAAAGCGGGCACGAATAGAATGAATGAAATGAATGACATCTATCATTGTGTGTATGTGGTCGTCCTATACCAACCTGTATCGACTGTCATTAAGACATCCACACATAGATACTTTCTGTCACTTACTCGATCTATTCGTGCCAACTTTCGTTAATTTACTTGTAGAAAGTGGTAGTCAAAAGTGAATGAGCCATTTATTATGACATAGTACTAGCTTCAAATCTAAAGACAACTTTCAACATTTTTAAAAGGTCTAAACAAAAATCAGCAACATCTTATGATATTTGAAAACTACAAAATTACATCAGACACCGTCACATCAGCGGGACCACATAAATGTTCATACTAGTGTAACGCACATCGTGTGCGTGACTCTAGTGGTTCTACTTAGGCGATATATGCGTTACGCTAGTAGGGCCCGGTTAAAAACTGGTTTTGCTGAATAAACGGTTTATCACACGTGTTTCCTATACTAACCAACAAACCAACGCGTCAGAAGCTCCATCGCTCAAGCAAACGTCCAAATAAAAACATACATGTTATTACTATGCTTACCCTGTACAATTACAAAAAGAAATAGGCCGAATATCCCAATATATTACTGTTTAAAATATGACTTTAGAGGAATTCTTTTACAGCTTATGAAAATATTTTACTGTATATTCTTGAATTTTAATTTTAATGGCACGAAAAACTATCTTTGGGTTCGCATCCAACGGTAGAAAAGGAGAAGAAATGCAGTTATGCACAAAGACTAATGCATTGTATTTAAGATAAAGAATTTAAATCACTATTATATTTTTTTCCCGAATGGTCCCAAGCAAGATGTTAAAGATAATGAAAAAATATGTTATAATAGGTTTGAGTTTAGAATGAAAAATATATAAAACAAAAATATATATTGAGCATATTAGTATTTTATTTATTTCTCCTCCTTTTCCAACCGTGCCTTCTCTTACACAAATAACCAAATAGTATACTTAATATCTTACAACTATTACTATTGCCGAAGTACGAAAATACTATGAATATAATATTTATAATGGCACTTCTAAACTTTTGTAATTCACAAACGATGGTTTGAACAATATGAGTGCATCAGATTCGAAAAAGTGTTGAAAACATAAACTTTGTGAAGTCATAGGCTATGTACGGAACTCCACGGATAAAGAGACACAACTCTATTATGCATACGCTGTATAGCGTACTCTGTGGCGTAAATTAAAAGTTTAAACTGTCAAAAAAGGGTTTAAAAATGTTGCCATTGCACGATACAAATTGCAGTTGCTCTCTAAAATAAATCCCTGAAGATTTTATTTTAGTTCCCGCGACAAAAGAATCTATGTTGACAATGTACCTCTGTTACTTCTAACCTAAAAGTGGCTTTTGAGGTTATAATAATATATGTATTGAGATGACAGCTGTCAAGGATTGACTTGTTTTCCTGAGACTATAGGTACATAATATGTGTGTTTTTAGGCAAACCAAGCATTACCATTCGTTTTGTTTCTAAAATTTCGTTACTCATTAAAGCCACAAAAATCAAAAAATTGTTTGATTTCAAACACGTGTTTCTGTCGATTGTATTCTATTTTATATATTTTTTCCATCGACTTTTCCGCTTTGTCATTATAATATTCACCACATTCTCGAATCTGTTAGTAAATTCATGAAACTCACAACCAACTACTGAAAACTGTACATGTGAATATAATCTAATATTTAATATACAATTGCGAGACGATAATCATTTGAGATCTAAATTTATAAAGGAACTTAAATAAAAAAACATCATTCCATATTTCCAAACAATATAAAACAAATTGTAGACTACTGCTTAAGATACTACAATTAAATTAGTACTTTTAATAATAACAAAATACAAATGCAAAATTGCGAGTACATTTTACGAACTGTTACGTATCGTAATTTTTATAATATAAATAATAATAAAAAGACTACAAGTTAGGCATAAAGGTAAGCTATCTACAAATATTGTCCCATCACTAGACTATTGCGGTGCTACTCACACAGCGCTTGTGAGAAAGTGAGAGGGGAACAGTTCATTTATTTTATTAACTAGCGCCGTTGAACGAAATAATCATAATATTAAGTTTATATTAATTATCATATCCTTCTCGAAGAAAACTAACTTTTTTATAGGGCTGTTGTAAATGAGCCCATATCTTTAGTCCTATCAAACCAAAACAATATATCTTTGTAAGGTAAAAAAATGTAGAATAGCAAAGATATGTATCTGTAAATTTCATTGTATTATTTACTAATACTGACTACGTTAACCGTGATGAATTTTAGTTACAAAAATTAAAGCAAGAATGTACCATCGCCTACAGAGTTAACTAACCATTCGTATACTTTAGAGATTGTAATAAGGTTTAAGAATGATTAATTAACTATGTTGGTATTTGTACAAAGATATTAACGGATATATTTCATAGTTTTTTACCAATAGAGTAGTAAGTTCTATCCGTTACTAATCCATTGAATAATATCCCAGATGAGCATATGTTTCGAAAATATAACACATTTATTTCGTACAGTGCAAATCAAGAAATATTAATTTCAGTATCCTGGTCACGGCACCATATAAAAATCTATGGTTATTTTATAGTAAAAATAACCGGTTATTTCATAGAATTCGTAACTGGTTTTTCATATCCTACTAATAATACATGTGGCGCAGTACTTACTGCAGAAGCTTCTAGAAGTTCTTCTGTCGCTTGCGCCTGATGGCATCGAGAATATAGCCATTTATAGACCAGTCCGCAGGATACTGTTTAGACATTATACCGGTGACTATAAAACTTATAATTTGTGACCGAGGACCTGCAGAATCTTCTAGAAAAACTGATGTCGCTTGCGCTTTACGTCGTTAGGGTCGAGAATACAGCCTTTTATCGACGAGCCCGCAAGATTCAAACGATCGTAACAAGTGACCGAGGACTTACTACAGAATCTTCTAGAAGTTCTGCTGTCGTTTGCGCTTGAGGTCGATGGCATCGAGTATGGGCTGCCGCTTGTGGTTGTACCGCGCCCGTAACTGCTCAATTTCTGCCTCCATCTCAGAGTCAAGGCGCTCCATACGCGCTTCTAGCTCCGTCACCGATAAGAACGTTAGCTGTGGAGAAAAAGTAGCTTTAAGCGCATGTACCAAACCGACGACCATTTAGTCGTTAGGTAAAGAACCAGTTCGAAAATAACTGGTTAATATAGTTTTGGTTTTCCTTCGAATTGTTATAGAGAGCGCGAACGTCTTAAACTCGTAAGATCCAACGTAAATTACAATGTACATAGATGTTGCAATCCAATTTGAATCTTTAATTTACCAAATAAAGTAGCATTTCTTTTGGTTTATTGCTTTTTGAAACAAACGAATCTTACCATAGAGAACAAGGTTCAAATTAAAAATAGGATAATAAGTATCAATGGTAGGTCTTACGAGATTAAGAACTTTGTTATAACCGACATAAACCGGTTTATTTGACAAGTAGCTGTGCTGTCAAGTGACAAGTTGGCAATTTTACCTTCGCTGGTATAAGGTACATGTTTTCAATATTCTGAACCGGTTAATTTGACTGCAACTTCACGAACGTTCCTTAAAAAACCGGTTAAAATGTAAAGGTACTAATGTAAAAATGTAAACGAAACTAAATAAATCTATCTGTATCATATCCAAAATAATGGTCGGTAGTTCAATATAATAATAGAAGGAAACTTAGAATTTCCATTTTTAAAATATAATTGTTAGAATATTAACATTAGAGAGCTGAAGGAAAAGGCAGAGAATAGAATAGAATGGAAATTACTCCACCGACAAGAGCCAAGCTCTTAAATAAATGATGATGAGAATATTAACCCCATTCATAAACGTCTCCTAACTTAGCAAGCCTTTAACACCTTCGACGCCGGTGACACGCATATGTGACCGAAAAAACTGTACTCCTATGCCAGTGACACACATACGTGATCAAAGTAATCTTATTCTTATGCCACTAGCATTAATCAAGTTCTCACTCCTATGCCAGTGGCATCGAAATACGAACGTTTTTGACACAGTGCTGTGTCACCGGCATAGGAGTACAATCTTTTCGGTCACACATGCGTGTCACTGGCATAGGATTTCTATAAGATAATTTCGATCGGCATAGTATAAGCACTTAGTGAAACAGTACCGGAGGCGAACGTGTTAAGTGTCCTTTATCCCATTCTGTCTTGTATAAATATTTTTAAGACGGCAAAGGACAAACAATACTTATGGCCTTGCTAAGTTAGGAGGTTTCATAAACCTGAAGGAAAGTTTACATAATAAATAAATAAATAAATAAATATCTCGGGACATCTTACACAAATCGACCTAGTCCCACGGTAAGCTCAATTAAGGCTTGTGTTGTGGGTACCAGGCGACGATATATATAATAGATAGATACATATAGATACTTAAATACATAGACAGCAACAAATATTTATGATAAATAAATACACAAATAATGCCCTGGCCGGGATTCGAACCCGCAACCTCCAGCTTGGTAGGCAGGGTCACTACCAACTAGGCTACGGAGGCTGATAATATATTAGTTGTTATTTACTCACTATTATTTAACACGCTACACAACTATGCAATGGTAACTGTACATTATTGTTGTTCAGTTATAAAGTAACGGACAAAGATGTTTCACTGGTTAATTTCATCCTAACAACCACATCACAAATCATGTTAATTATTTAATAACAAAATTACTCTAATATTAACACTATTCACTATAACAAATACATATCTAATTTCAATCCCGACACCAACCCGATTCAATACGCTATATATTATATACCTGGATTAGGCAGCAACATATTGGAAATAACTATTACCTATTTTAATTCCAGTTTCAAAACTATCGATAACCGTTATAATGGTGGGACGAGATCCTGAATTCGATCGATTCATATTGCATTATTTAGTACTGAATTTGTACTATTTGGTACCTGTTGTAAAAAAATTGTACCTCTTCCATTTCAAAATTATACTTCAAATAGTCTGGTCCCGCCATTATAACGTTATAATGGCGGGACCAGACTGATTGAATATAACTTTGAAATAGAAGAGGTACAATTTTTTTTACAACAGGTACCAAATAGTACAAATTCAGTACTAAATAATGCAATATGAATCAATCGAATTCAGGATCTGGTCCCACCATTATAACGGTTACAAACTATCGTTGTCGACATATACCTATAGGCAGGTATTTGTAAATTGCAATCAATACCAAATCATCGATGTGAACATTTAAGCAGTCCCAACCAACACCATGCGACACACTACGCAAGACTGGACTTAAGTAACTAGATACCGGTAACGAAACCGATAATACCGGTATTCAATATAGTGATGTCGAGCGCTGATCGGGCTTAAGTCTACAATTAATATGGTTTATGTTTACGCAAAAATCCTAACAATTCTAATTAATCGTGTTATTCACTCAGTAGGGTAATCTTCTCAAATGTTGGCAATAACTACAATTTGATTCACACTTTTAAAATTATTGAAAAAGAAGATAAACCGAAACGAAATGTGTTGTGAGCAATTCCAAGTGTAATGTAAGTGACTAATTACTCACGTGTTTATTTATTTAACTGTAATTATATCTTCACTCAACCCATTTTCCATTCTACAATTTATACAGAATACAAATCAATGTCAATACCAACATTTGAGCAGTCCCAACCACTCCATGCGTCACGCTACGCAAGCCTGGACTTACGCAACTTGATACCGGTACCGGACCGGTACTGAAACCGGTATCAGTGAGTGGTGTCGAGCGGTAGTAGGCTGACGACGTGAAGTTGACTTACGAATTCCATGTTGCCGTCTTCCACGAGGGCTCTTTGAAAAGCTAGGGCACCGGCTTCGCCCACAATGCCTTCAGTCCTGGAAAGAAAGATATCAATATATTGAGTTAATCTTTGATCGTGTGGTGACAGTAAGAATACATTTGTCACCACCCCAACTCCTCCTTCGGGTGTCGTAAGAGTCGACTTAGGGATTGAAGTGTCACTGACCATTATTTGATAAAAGACTGATGATGGGCAGCAGCGTAATCATAGTGGACACATTACTGCGATTGCCAATCCGCTTGCCCAGCGTGGCGATTATGGGTATTTACTTCCTAATGCGTTTATACGCATAGTTAATAGGAAAGGCCTACGTCCAGCAGTGGACTATCATAGGCTGATGATGAATCTTTGACGATTATATATTTTAATGACGAATGGGCTTAAACTTACGTTTAATATTATTTAAGATATAATTAAACGTAAGTTTACGCGATCAAGACCCGTTTGTCTTTAAAATATTGGCATGCTACTGCCCATCATCAATTTCAATAAATTGATGGTCAGTGAGAGTGACACTTCAATTCCTTCGACTTTTGATGTTGTTTTAGTTTCACCGTAATATGTCTAATTGTGTGTTCTTAGCAGCTAGGGAAATTACATTTACTTCAAAACGTAAATAAATAAATAAATATCTGGGACATCATACACAATCAACCTAGTCCCACGGTAAGCTCAATTAAGGCTGGTGATGTGGGTACCAGGCGACGATATATGGGTCAATCACTTTTTTTATGTCACTCGTTGCCATGGTTACGTTCTCCTGGGTCACCCTTAAATTCACAGTTTAATGGCATTAAAATTGACAAAACTTTCAATTTTTTGACAGTTATGGGGCCCTTTCAAGGTGGGTCGCCCACTAATCATGATAGTAGAGTTTGCAGGATACTTTCTCCTAGCAAATTATCACACTGTTGTCCCCTGGGTGATGTGACAGAATAACAACATAAAAAAAGTGATTGACCCATATACAATAGATAGATACATACAGATACTTAAATACATAGACAGCCATGACCGTAACAAATATTTGTGATAAATAAATACACAAATAATGCCCTCGCCGGGATTCGAACCCGGAACCTCCAGCTTCTTAGGCAGAGTCACTACCGTCTAGGCTACGGAGGGTAACAACAACATACATTTAAAATAGCGATTTTATTATATTGTCGGGTCCAGTCTCATCACGCCTTAACTGTGTATTGAACGTCACTGACAGCTCTGACACATGACTGTCACTTTACGCGGGAAACGGCACTTACTTAGACTCTTCTGTCAAGCGGCGCGGTCATGGGACGTTTGCTAATTCGTATCTTTTGTGTAATCCGTGCTAATATCCTGACTTATTTGACTTGTTTGTTCTTGTCAAAATAAAGCTCTATAATCAAGGTTTTCAACCTTGATTATAGAGCTTTATTTTGACAAGAACATAACGTGTTTAAAGACTGTCCACGTAAAAAAATGGTCGAGATAAAATTCTTAAAAAAAATAAATAAAAGAAACATGAAATCTGTCACTGTGACAGTTAGAAAGCGGGATATATAAGGTTTATTTTGGGACTACTTTCGATTTTAAAAATAATAACTATAATGAAATGGCCTCTAGCCAACTGGACAAGCGCAAAAGTATTTTGTACACTTACAATGAAAATACTGATATGTCGCAAGCTAAGCTAGCTAAATTATTATCCGTTCCTAAATCTACAGACCAAAAGGTATTGGCTAATTATCGTTCGAGGTTGACGGTCGAAAGGAAGAAAGGTTCGCGTAGAAAACACGGTTCCATGGATAAAAAAAAGGCAAGGAAAGTCATTGAGCACTTTAAGAAGAACCCAACACTGTCCATTTGAGACGTCGCCAGGAAATGTAAGTTATCGAAGTCGTACGTCCAGAAGATAAAACAAAAAGCAGGTTTACACTCATATAAAGCGTCTAGCGTTACAAATCGCAATGCTACTAAACAAAAAATATGTAAAACTCGAGCCCGAAAGTTGTATATAAATTATTTAACGAAATTTGATTGCATTTTGATGGACGATGAGACCTACGTCAAGGCAGATTTCAAGCAGTTGCCAGGGTTACAGTTTTAAAACCAAATAAACTAGAAGGTATTGATGATAAATTTCCAACAAAAAAAATAGACAAGTTTGCAAAAAAAATTTAGTGTGGCAAGCCATATGTACATGTGGTAAAAAAAGCAAATCTTTCGTTACAACTGGCACGGTTAACCAAGTCGTTTACATGAAGGAGTGTTTAAAAAAACGTTTATTGCCGTTCATAAGAAACCATGCCTAGTCAGTCATATTTTGGCCAGATTTAGCCACTTCCCATTACGCGGAATCGGTTTTGACATGGTATGACGAAAATAATATCTCTGCTGTACCGAAATCTGCAAATCCTCCAAACTGCCCAGAACTCCGAAATGTAGTGAAATTCTGGGCAATAATGAAAAGAAAGCTAAAAAGAAGTCAGAAAATTGCTACTGATGTACAACAATTCATAAATATTGGAATACAACATGTAAAACAATCACCGAAACCGATGTACAAAGATTGATGGAAGGAGTAAGAAGAAAAGTCAGGGCATTTTATTAGTCTTAATGTGTTGCACAAGTCTTGTATTATATTTTAAAGAACGTGAATTATACTATTATATAAATATATAATTAATTGGTTTTTGTTATTTTTTTCATCTTATTTGTCATTATAACGTCGACCACTTTTTTACGTGGACAGTCTTTAATTCCCGAAAATATTATTTTATCCAGTCTGCGCTCATACCTGACAGTGTCATCTCCAGGTAATCGTAACGGGCCAGTGAGAGTGCCGTTGGCGGTGCCTATATTGAGATGGTTCACTTCTTTCTTCTCGAAGTGTTCTAGGAAGAGCGGTCGGTATTTCGGCCGATTCGTGTCCATTGGGTCTGTGTCGTGGCCTGCAACAGTATTTAGGTATGAGATTGAAAAGCTTGATTATAACACTATTGTGTACAATATTTTTTTACTAATTACAGGGTGTTTTTTTTCGACCGTTCAAATTCTACGTAGTGAATGTGTAGGTCATACTGACCAACTTTTACTATGGGGACAAAGTCGAAATCGCGAAAAAAAAATCAGCTGTTTCATACATTTCGGCCGGCGTAATGTCGCCAATTTGTATGAAACAGCTGATTTTTTTTTCGCGATTGGTGAGTATGACCTACACATTCACTACGTAGAATTTGAACGGTCGAAAAAAAAACACCCTGTATAAATATTAGATGTCATATACCAAAGAAAACCGACCGAGATCACCTAATGCCCGAGGTGGGGATCGAACCCACGTACTCAGCTTTCGCGGCTGATGCCTGTACCCCTCGGCCACTCGGTCTTAGCAACCACCGGTCAAATTTCTCGGGTATATACAATCCCTTACAAGGCTAGGCGCCTTTGACCATTATCTAAGGGCAAGCAATACATGCCTGCACCTCTTATTAGAATACTTTACAGTTTTTTAGAATAGCTAGAGATCCCCACCTCGGACATTAGGTGATCTTGGTCGTTTTTCTTTGGTATATGACATCCAATATTTATCTGTGTTTTCGCAATACGTTCAATTTTTTTACTACTTTTACGAGTCCATAAAGAAAATAAGTAAACAAATATAAAGAATGAAATAAATACGCTGTGGCCGCCCGTTGATGTCTTTTTTGCTGGCACGTGATTGGTCAAATTTATTTCAGTTGCCTACAGCTGACTTATGAATTTATTATAGCCACTGACATGCTTCATGTAGCTTTTGTTACATGTCATCGCTCTTATTTTACATAGAAATAGAGTCTATCGCAAAAATCAAAGCAAGTGAGTGGATAGTTTAGTTGCGAACTCGACGTAAATGTACATGGTTATTATAATATTGTGTACGTAATCATAATTCGAACATTACAGTCGACGAGTAGAAAAAATAATCATAGAAGCCATCATTACATATGCCTCCCTTATAACCTATTAATATAAACGCATTAGGAGGTTACGCCGATAACCACACATAAGCGAGTTGGCGATCGCAGTAATGTGTCCACTATGATGACGCTGCTGCCCAAAAAAACAATATTCAATGAATGAATGGTCAGTGACGCTGCAATCTTTTAGGCGACTCTTACGATACCCACGAGAAGTGATGGGGTGATGCTGCCATCACGCGAGGAAAGAAATATTTACTTACAAAAAATTAAATATATCACTAATATTAGACGACAAAATATCAAAGAAAAAATAATTCACCAGCCAGAAGCAATACCACCAATACCATACCATACCATACAAACCTATCTGAACCCATTTCTATGGAAATACATTTTTTTAGTATTCCTATTTCGCCTTGTTGTATTGTTCAAAATCATTAATAGAAAAAAATACTTATCACCATTTTATCTGTAGTTTTAAAGCTCATTAAACTTACGTTTCATAGTTGCTAGGTCCCCATCAGGCTCATTAATGACCATGGTCCCCAGGTCATGTGTCAGCTCGGCAGTACCATCTCGCGTGGGTACTAGAGTACCCTCGTCTCGCTTCTTCATTGTGGCATCATCGTAGCCATCGCCCTGAAATCAAAACACGAATAATATGCAGGGTGAAACATGAGTCTATTCTAACTCTGTTAATAAATAACGGTTGGTTGCCGTACAACTTACATAAAGATAGGCATGTTTTTTTATTAAATTTTTCGTACTTTATGGGGTTTATTCTAACTGTTAAGGAGATTTTAGGATATGGAAACGGGTTATTAAGACTAATTAATTCAATAAATTAAAGAACCTCTTTGAATGGAAGTCGTTCATACAGTCATTTTGTCATTTCTTGCAAACGTTTATTATTTTTAGTACATTTACCGTTTTAATTGTTGATAATCAATATTATAATTTCTTAAAAACTACCTTCTACATTTAAATAAACCGAAAAAAGCATGTCTATTTTTAAGTAACTTGAGGGACATTCAATTGTTTAAAAAAGTCAATTATTATGAGCGGTACATCATTCTCTTTCATGTATGGGAGCTATGCAGGTATCTCTTTGGAGTGGGTGTGGTTTATGGGAGCACAGGTATCACAGAATTAGATTTGGATAGAAGAAACAAGTTCATTCATTTGTATGGCGGCCGAGCGTGTCAGATTTTGTACTGAAGTTGTTACTTGCCTTTGATTTTAAATATGCCTCAGGCCCTTGAGTGTTCATATTTTTTTGTGTTGTTGCAATTAATATTACTTAAGGAGGCATTATTAATGTTTTTGTTCACTTCAACTTACAAAATTTGACGCCCGAAAGCTGCAAGCTGCGATTAAAGACGGACTACTCAGTGGATTTCACTGAGTTCATTTGACACGCTAAGTAGATACGTTTGCTTGATCTATGGTATATATGACATCTGTGACAGGTATCGTCTTAAGAAAGCTCTCAGAAGAGGACACAACTTACGGCCCCAGCGATGATTTTGCCGTCCGGTGTAACGCTAGGCGGTTGTCTGAATGCTTGCGTCTCTCGTATTTCTCTCGCTTCTGCTATCATACTGCTTAGTATCGACGGGTGCTTTGCATTTCCTGTAACCACATTATTTTACAACGTCAATATTTTAACTAAATAAACCGGTCAGCTGTCGAGTGACAACTTGACTTTAGCTGGAATAAACCGGTTTTTAATACTCTAAACCGGTTAATTTGACAGGAACTTAATGATAACGTTCCTTTCAAATACCGGTTAAAATATAACGGTACAAAGTAAGAAATCGAAATAAAAAGCTTTTGCGTCAAATCGGTTTGAAAACGTAACCTAGTTTAGGTTCGGAACTCATGTACTATCAACAAAACTGAATCTTGACCCACCGTATAACCTTGTCATAGTTAATTAGGAAGACAAATTGCACGACAGTTGCTAAAATTTGATTTATAACGTTATCTTGACATAGTTCTACGGAGCTCATGATTCGATTTTGTTCTCTAAAGTACCTATATAAAAAGCGCGCAGTTTTGTTATTACTCCATACGATTGATTGAGATAGTTTCTAAATAACGTATTACCAATAAACTCGTGTGTTAGCAGATATTCCGCCGTGGCTCTCTCTTCGGGGTTCTTTATAAGGCACTGCGTTACGAAGTCGATGAACTCTGGCGACCACTGGTCTGGTTCTCTGAAAAAGAGAGAAATATTCAATAATAAATATACCCTCGCAAGTTGTTAACATATTCTTTCTTAAAAGTAAGATTTTATGAAACTTAAGATATGTTTTTTGGGGAAAGTTAAAAGTATAAACAAATATGCGTAGACTTATATTTAGACAACATATCCATCTAACATTTTCTAATACAGCATTGAAAATATGGGGTTTTAACGATGTTCAAATAATTAAAATTCGTATTCAAATATGATTGTAGTACTACTTAGTAGTAGTCTAATGAAATAAAGGTTACACACACTTTAGAAGTGTAGAATTAGCATATTGTGATTGGTAAAATTTGGTCTGTTTTGATTTTGATATCAAAGAATAATTCACTAAATTAATCGCTTTCCTTGGTTCATCGAAATCATCAATATCCATCCGAAAGACGTTCACTGCTGAATGTAGGCCTCCCCCAAGGATTGTATGGATTTTTTTGGATACCCATACAAAACTGTAATAAAATTAGAATAAATTAGACAGTTATTTCTTAGTTGTTTTCCATTTTTTTTTGCACCGCCCGTAAACTTAATTAAATTCATTGTCTCGCTTTCCGAAGGTTTTCTGGAAGAGATCGCTTGTTAGCGATAAGTCCGCCTGTTGCTACCTACTATATCAAATTATGTTATGTTCTTATTGTTATCAATATTTTGTAGTGTGCAATAAAGTATTTTATTATTATTATTAACTACAATTTGAGAGGCAATGACCTAATATTTTCATGTTTATTCTGTATCCCAGGGCTGTATATTGTACCTGAAGGACGGAGGCGGCTTGGTGGGAATCATGAAGATGGCCCGCATAGGATGGATGTCCCCATAGGGAGGCTTGCCTTCCGCCATCTCTAGCGCCGTGATGCCGAGCGACCAGATGTCGGCCACGCAGTCGTAGCCGATCTCCTGGATCACCTCCGGCGCCATCCAGAACGGGGTGCCGATTACCGTGTTGCGTTTGGCCATTGTGTCCTGGAATAATCACATTGTCACCTTAACATCGATAAGTCGATAAAATAGTTTGGTCAATCCCTCTGACAGTTAGATTTTCGCTATGAAATTCCGCTCCTTGCTCATTACACTCTACCGATAGCAATATTATACAGGTGTAGTGAGAAATTACTTGCCTTCGGAAACGTTCGTAAACACATGCTGTTTCAGGCAGTGTCACTGAGTCTGACTGAAGTAGCATGACAGCTATTACTGTCAGTCTCAGTGAGATCTGAAACAGCATGACGTTGACGAACGTTTCCGAAGGCAAGTCATTTCTCACTACATCTGTATAATATTGCTATCGGTAGAGTGTAATGAGCAAGGAGCGGAATTTTCATAGCGAAAATCTAACTGTCAGAGGGATTGACCAAACTATTTTATCGACTTATCGATGTTAAGGCATAATCCATTACCAACTAAAAGATCATTCTGTAACATTTGACCTCTTAGATAAGTAGCTTGAATTTCGATATTAAAATAAATCATGACAGCGTCACATATGCTATTTATGTTACTTAAGTTTTCATAAGTGATAGTTTGTGAGCACATGCGATGTCAGTACAAAAGTGTTGACGCCTGACATGATTTATTATAATATCGAAATGTAAGTTACTTATAAAAAGAGGTCAAATGCTATAGAATATTCTTTTAAGTTAGCTTTGAGCTATCCCGTAACATCGATAAGTCGATAAAATAGTTAGTCAATCCCTTTGACAGTTAGATTTTCGCTATGAAAATTCCGCTCCTTGGTAATGAGTATCAGCGGCCCGACCGCGAACACCGAAATCCGCAAATTGCGGGGATTTTTCTCTGTCACTCTAATGACGCCTTCGTTGGAATGACAGAGACAAATCCCCGAAGTTTACGAACTTCGGTGTTCGCGGTAGCAGGCCAGGGTATCTCTTCACCAGCGATATGCCGTGCAAAGAGGACAGCATCGAAGACGGAATCATCTACGGTGAAAAAACATCCTAAAGGATTAAGCCGATTTGGTGTTTTAATCGTCTGCAAATGAGGTGCATAGTCATGGTGGTAGTTTGGTGTTTTATATTCTGAAGTGTAGAAGTGTGAGAAAGACGAACGGTGCATGGAACATACCGTACGGTGGCTTCATTGTTTATGTTCCTATAGATCTGCTTGGAAGGAGTCTACTTACTGTGAGTTGTCCAGCTACACCAAAAGTCTGCCAACTTGGCGTGCCTACAGCAGATGTACTACTGTGAATTGTCCAGTAAAGTCTGCCAAATTGGAGTGGCCTTCAGAGTTGAGCAGAATGTTATCCACCTCAATGTCGTGGTGGATGTTGCCTCTTTGATTCTTCTTTGCATTTTTAGTCTTACGATTACTCCTGATCTTAGAGCGTGATCTCATACCGTATGGTGGCTTCATCTTCTGTTTCTACAAATCAGCTTAAACCAAAGACTACTTACTGTGAATTGTCCAGCAAAGTCTGCCAACTTGGCGTGGCCTTCAGTATTGAGCAGAATATTGCCCGCCTTGATGTCGTGATGGATCGCTTGATACGGTTACCGCAGGCCCTTGAGCGTGTCAAACAGTATGATGGCTTCATCATCTATGTTCTTGTCTGCTTGGATCAAGAAGTTTACTTACTGTAAGTTGCCCAGCTACACCAAAGTCTGCCAACTTGGCGTGGCCCTCAGTGTTGAGCAGAATGTTATCCACCTCGATGTCGTGGTGGATGTTGCATCTTTGATACGATTACTCCTGATCTCTGAGCGTGATCTCATACAGTATGGTGGTTTCATCATGTTCCTACAAATCAGCTTAAACCAAGAAGGTTGGAACTCTTAGGGCGCCTATAGAGAGACGGCGTGACAGACAAAACCCGTGCCGCGCATATGCGTTTTACGCATATGTGCTGTCAGTACCTCTCGGGACGTCATGGGTATATAAACTATAAAAATATACCAAGAATGCCACATTGCTCTGTAATCTGGTGCAGGAACCAGTCTACGTACGTTAATAAACAAAATTCAAACGTTTCCTATCACAGGTAAGTAAAAAAAGTTATATTAAATTGAATATAAAATTAGTATGGGCGAGAGACATAGTGAAGAGACACGACGCTGAATTTGTTATCGATAGTCTATGTAAACTCTTACAACTAAACGGTGTTAGTAGAAATTCAAAATTTGTTCCCGAGTTACGGACGTTTCCTATGTATAAGTAAGTATAATTATGTGTATTTCTATATAAGTACATATATATATCGTCGCCTAGCACCCACCACATTACAAGCCTTAATTGAGCTTACCGTGAGACTAGGTGGATTTGTGTAAGATGTCCCAAGTTATTAATTAATTATTATTAAAGTTATTATTAATTAATTAAATATTATTTATTACACCTTGAACAAACAAACCAATGCAAAGGTAACATATATAACTAGACAGAGGTTAAACAACAGGCGGTCTTAAGACCGCCTGTTGTTTAACCTCTGTCTAGCCTTACCCATAACACTTGTTGTTTAACTTTAACCTTAAAGCTAACAACTTAATGTAAGTAGGTACTTATTGTAAATATAAATTCAAATAAATGTATAAATTTTACTGTTTTTATATCATTCATAACGACATAATTTTAGTGAGATTTTAAAAATGAGAATGTTTGAATAGCTTTTTTCAAGTAACATTTTTAGTCAAATAACTGTTGGTTTTAATCTATCGATAAAAATATCGAGCCATACCACAACACTATTTACATTAACATGTCAAAATTACCTGACACGGTCGATTTCTATGAAAATGACAGCCAAGGCCGCCTCTATCTCTAAGGTTACACACTAAAGAGGTCCGTGCTCTGTGGCTTAAACCAAAGACTACTTACTGTGAATTGTCCAGCAAAGTCTGCCAACTTGGCGTGGCCTTCAGTGTTGAGAATATTGCCCGCCTTGATGTCGTGGTGGATCGCTTGATACGGTTACTGCAGGCCCTTGAGCGTGTCAAACAGTATGATGGATTCATCATCTATGTTCCTATAGACCTGCTTGGACCAAGAAGTTTACTTACTGTAAGTTGCCCAGCTACACCAAAATCTGCCTACTTGGCGTGACCCTCAGTGTTAAGCAGAATGTTCCCCGCCTTGGATGTCCCGGTGGATCTTGCGACAGCGGTGCAAATACCCCAGACCATTTAGCGTATCACAAAGTACGGTAGCTATATCTTCTATGTTCCTACATATCCAGTTGGACCAAAGAGTATACAGTATACTTACTGTTAGTTGCCTACACCAAAGTCTGCCAACTTGGCGTGACCGTAATTGTTGAGCAGAATTTTGTCCGCCTTGATGTCGAGGTGGATCTTGCATCTTTGGGTACGATTACTCTAGATCCTTGAGCGAGATGTCATACACTATTGTGGCTTCATCAGCATCACCTAGTTTCCCACAGAATTGCTTGTACCAAAGAGTCTACTTACTGTGAGTTGCCCAGCTACACCAAAGTCTGCCAACTTGGCGTAACCGTAATTGTTGAGCAGAATTTTGTCCACCTTGATGTCGTGGTGGATCTTGCATCTTTGATACGATTGCTCCTGATCTTTGAGCGTGATCTCATACAGTATGGTGGCTTCATCTTCTATGTTCCTACAAATCAGCTTAAACCAAAGACTACTTACCGTGAATTGTCCAGCAAAGTCTGCCAACTTGGCATGGCCTTCAGTGTTGAGCAGAATATTGCCCTCCTTGATGTCGTGGTGGATCGCTTGATACGGTTACTGCAGGCCCTTGAGCGTGTCAAACAGTATGATGGCTTCATCATCTATGTTCTTATAGATCTACTTGGACCAAGAAGTTTACTTTCCGTGAGTTGCCCAGCTACACCAAAATCTGCCTACTTGGCGTGACCCTCAGTGTTAAGCAGAATGTTCCCCGCCTTGATTTCCCGGTGGATCTTGCGGCGGCGGTGCCAATACTCCAGGCCCTAGAGCGTGTGTCACACCGTACGGTGGCTTCATCTTCTACGTTCCTATAGATCTGCTTGAAAGGATTCTACTTACTGTGAGTTGTCCAGCTACACCAAAGTCTGCCAGTTTCGCGTGACCCTCAGTGTTGAGCAGAATGTTATCCACCTCGATGTCGTGGAGGATCTTGCATCTTTGATATGATTACTCCTGATCTTTGAGCGTGATCTCATACAGTATGGTGGCTTCATCTTCTATGTTCCTATACATAGATCTGCTTGGAAGGAGTCTACTTACTGTATGTTGTCCGTCCAGCTACACCAAAAGTCTGCCAACTTGGCGTGGCGTCGTGGTGGATCTTGCATCTTTGATACGATTACTCCCGATCCTTGAGCGTGATTTCGTACAGTATGGTGGCTTCATCTTTTGTTTCTACAAATCAGCTTAAACCAAAGACTACTTACTGTGAATTGTCCAGCAAAGTCTGCCAACTTGGCGTGGCCTTCAGTGTTGAGCAGAATATTGCCCGCCTTGATGTCGTAGTGGATCGCTTGATACGGTTACTGCCCTTGAGCGTGTCAAACAGTATAATGGCTTCATCATCTATGTTCTTATAGATCTGCTTGGACCAAGAAGTTTACTTACTGTGAGTTGTCCAGCTACACCAAAGTCTGCCAGTTTCGCGTGACCCTCAGTGTTTAGCAGAATGTTTCCCGCTTTTATGTCACGGTGGATCTTACGACGGCGGTGCAAATACTCCAGACCCTTTAGCGTGTCACACAGTATGGTCGCTATTTCATCCTCAGAGAGAGTCTTCTTCCGAAGCCTCATTATGTCCGAAACGGAGCCTGCGCCGCAGTATTCCATCACGATCTGTAAAAAGGATTGATTGGTATAAAGAAACTTTTGACAGATGATTTTAAGATTATGTGCTCTAAAAAACTACGAAAGATCACAAATTTTGAGAGCAGACCTGGCAAAAACTTAATTACAGTTGTAGTGCGTAATCCTTTGCCTTCGTTTTTTCACGAAAGCACCCGAAATTATATTTCTGTCTAAATTTGCTTCAGTGCAATTGATACTGAAGTCGATTGTGACAGCAATATGAATTCGGACGTTTCCATGAAAAGCCGAAGGAAAATTATTATGCACTACATCTGTATAGTTCAGGGACATAGCAATGTATTTAAGAAACAGGAGCAAATAATATGATGAGAAATCAAGTCCACTGATTTCTGATCTGATTTCTAAAAATTACATTATGTTAAATCAAACATAATGTAATCTTTTAGCAATCAATTCAATGTCTCATCTCTTACAATGCAGCCTTGCTTCACATAAAAAAATCAGACCATGCGAATTTCCCTGACTGTTTGCAAGTATTGTAAGATCAAGGAAACATTGTCAACGATTATACGTGAGGTGAAATGGGAGGATGATGTTAAAAAAGATTCCGGCGCACTCGAGACACGAGTAGACCTGGCTCCAATTTCACAACATTGACAAGTCCTACAATTGTAAATATACGGTTTCTCCAATAGGGAGCGTCTATAGGCTACAGTTACCGCTTACCATCCGAAGGGCCGTGCGTTTGTTTGCCACCGGCATAAAAATTTTTGCAGGAACTTTAATAAATCAGCAGTAAATAGCTACTTTTATGCGAAGCAAAGTTACAATTGTCACAAACATCACGACAATTGTAGTGAAATTCCGACATAAGCCGAACCTCATGTCAAGAATTAATGAAAATTGTACTAAACCTTGCGACAATTGTCACGGGTTTCGGAAAATAAAAAGTAGTTTATTGACGATATAATAACGTTATTAGTAATAATTTTATGTTGGTGGCAAACAAGCACACGGACCGTCCGACATTAAGCGGTAGCCGTAGCCTACGGAGACCTGTGACGTCAGTAACAGTGATATTTTACAATTGTCACAATTGTAATTATGGTGAAATAGGCCACTGGCTGGTCGGAGATAAACTGGAGAGGCATATGCCCAGCAATAGACGCATGCACACTGATAAAGCAGAACATTTTAAATGTGACCTATCTATCAGTTTTTCCACGTCTGTATTATTCTATCAATTTCATGATGTTTTCCTCCAAATCCGTATGAATAACACCTCTCCTCGATCAACTGCATTGAGGTTCGGGAGGAGGAATTCTTAAAAGATCTTCTTGCTGCCATAGTATTTGATGACGTAGGAAATACTACATGGTTCTGTATGGTTCGTATTCAAATAATTCCGAATGTCAAAAAAAGCTGGATTATTCCGAAAGGTGAGACTTAAGACGATGTAATTACGAGTTATTTTCGAAATTGTCCTAAGGCACCTTACTTAATTATCTGCAGATAATTGGTGACGACTGTCTGCACTGTATAGCCCAGCTTACCCAGAGGTCGGTATTCTTGAAATAGCTGCCATAGTATTTGACGACGTAGGGACTGTCGCACTGCTGCATGATGCTGATCTCCTTGATGATCTCCTGCAGGTCCGTGTCGACGGGGACCTGCTTGATGGCAAGCACCTGCCCGCTTTCTTTGTGGAGGGCCTGAAATGATAACATGAACATAAGTACCCAACCAGGGACCAGCTTGCTCTGGACAGGGGGCACGAAGTTTTGAAAGGTGTGACACGCTCTGGGATGGAAGAGGACTATTAGAAATGGCAGGTTATGCCTAGCCTGTTTACTATTTACTTGCGATATTTGTGTAGAGTATCGTCGCTATTCGCCGTATAGTTAGTGTAAGGCCTGAGTTCGTATTAAAAATGAGGCCATCCCAAAGTAATCAATATATTTCTCCGAATCTAGTGGTGGCTCTCTAAAGTGGCAGTGGGCGGGGCACATTGCGCGTAGAACCTAGTTCTCGAGTGGCGGCCACGTACCGGAAGGCGCAGCGTGGGTAGGCCCCCCACAAGGTGGACTGGTGACCTGGTGAAGGTCGCAGGAGTCCGCTGGATGCGGGTGGCGCAGGACCGGTTATTGTGGCAATCTTTGTGGAAGGCTTATGTTCAGCAGTGAACGTGAACAGTGAACGGCTGATATGATGATGATAAGACCTGAATAGACGCTCGAGCGAGTGGCCTCAGTGCACGCTGTTCAAATCCCTTGGAAGCTCGACGCGCCACGACACGACCCGCAGGACGCGTCGCTCGACGTTGGCCAATCAGGCCTTACGTTTACGGAAACGTTCCTGCGGCCCTACCGCGAACTCTGAAATCCGCAAATTTTGGGGATTTGTCTCTGTCCCCAATAACGCCTTCGTTGGACTGACTGAGACAAAACCTCGAAAATAACGAATTTCGATGTTCGCGGTAGGTTTGGAGAATTCAGAGATTATGCTTGGTTAATTTTGAAGACTAGTAAGATTCCATAGTTCCACAGGTATGGTAAGTGTGATATTGACAACATTATCTCATAGTTACCTTATACACGCTGCCATAGGATCCCTCTCCGAGCTTGCAGATGATGTCGAAGACCTCCTCCGGCTGCCGAGTGAGACTCTCCTCTGAGAGTTTCTTCAACTCACTGCAATAAGAATAAGAAGCAATAAGTACGAGTAGGAAAAGTACAGAAACTCAATAATATAACTCGCATTAATTTTCTAAGAAGGATAGGTTTTAAAATAGTACAAGCTACAAAAAATATGGTCTATTCCGTGGTGATAAAGTCGAAAAGTGGTAGAAAACTAGATTTTTTGTTGTTGACTGTATTGTATGTTGTATTTGTTTGTTTTGTACTCTAAGTGTGCGGCTCCACTTACGCGGAGAGGAACGGAGATGTGCAAAATTGGCCAATGAGACTGCATCAGTGTTTCGAATTTTGAATTCGAAGAATGTAATTGGTCAATTTTGCACATCTCCGCTCCTCTCCGCGTCAGTGGAGCCGCACCCTAAAGCCTTAGATCTGCGCAGAAATCCCAGAACGTTAACGTTCTTCGCTATGAAACGTATGTTGTTTCTGTCAAATAATAGAAATAACAGCCAGACAGGAGAAACGAAATTGATATAAAAAGTGAATACATGTTTGTCACTTGTTTTCACAACAAAAAAAATACCTGTATGAAATGCTCTAAGCTTACAAGTAGGTAACTGTATGTTCCTATTTTTATCGGAATATCAAATAATATAAACAGTTTACATTTTGTTCCTGATATAAAGCTTATCAGTTCAAGTTTAGTCTTAAAACTCATATCTCTTGACTTTTAAAGGTCCTTGTTTTTACAGATAAATCCGGTACAGCTTAACCGCAGTTAATTTGCATACCGCTAGTGTGCAGTCTGCTTTTCAACAAGTCAGTTGTCAAATTAAAGAGTCACGAGTAAATGTGAGAGCAGTGATGAAGGTCCTAGGAGTGGCGTTGCTGTGTGCAGTGCTCGCCATCGCGAATGCCTCTGACTGCACCGTCTGCCTCCGAGGCCACTGCCTCGCCACCTCCTCCTTCTACAGCGGGACCAACAAACTCAGCACCGGTAGAATCGCCATCGACTACAACTCCAACGTCCTCTACCAATACGACGAAAGAATCAACGCGATCAACTTAGACACAAACACCCTGACACCCATCCCGATGCAAGGTAAAGGGAACTATTTAGCGGTAGACCAAGACACCGGGGAATTATACTATTACAGGAACACGAACTTTAACAACACCATCTACAAATATCAGCCTAAAACTAGCCAAACTGAAGTACTGCACGTCGAAATTCCGGAGAATCAGCAGCCTCCTTTAAACATGTTGATACATAATGGGACGGCGTATTTTAACAAGCATCGTGAATCTGGCTACGACGTCGAAAATGGACTGAACACATTAAGAGGATCCACTATCGAAAGAATCTCCGCTTTAGAAAACATAACGGTAAACAACTTAGTGATTGATAAAATTGGGAATATGTATATCAAGTCTGGTCCTGAGATTTACAGATTGAAGCCAAATGCGGAAGAACCAGTGTTATTTGCACGAGCTAAGTACTTGATAAGTGGAGATAAGAATGGAGAAGTATACTTCTTCGAACCAACTAAGAGATATATCTACACAGTAGATTCAAACACAGACCAGCTGGTTAATATAGGAGCATACGATGCTGCTCGAGATGGAAGGAAACGGCCGAATGTAAAAGAATTCGTATTTGACAAAAACAATAATTTGATTCTCAAAGACAAATGGTCAACTTTGTACTACAAATCTTTTCCAGCACAGTGTACTTTTCAATTTGAGGAAAACGGGTCGCGTACGAGAATAACTAAATTGAATACCGCTGGAAATAACGCATGAAAGAAACAACTTATTGAAAAATTTTGTATTTAATGTAGCCATTCAAGATGTTCCGCTAGCGTTAATAGGAATGCATTGAAGGCAGAAACTTTATTTGAATTTGTATGCTACATCAGTAATGGATGTAATTCAATATAATTTAATAAAAAATATATTTTTCGTTAGTTGATATTGTTTAATACCTATATTATTATTGACAAAAGATGATTCATGACAAAAGTAGTCCTCAATTCTCATAGCAACTGTGCAACAAACTCACGGATTTCACGGATAAAGAATCATTCTCGTCTTCATAGACAGCTGGTGGTTCCGAGTTCGAGTCCCGGTGAGGGCTTTTATTTATGTTTATCACAAATATTTGTGACGTGGTCATGGTTATTTTTTATGTATTTAAGTAATATGTATGTATCATCGCTTGGTATCTACAACACAAGCTTGAATTGAATTATGTGTGGGACTAGATTGATTTGTGTCAGATCGACCCATGACATGATATTTAGACATAGTTTTTGTGATAAGTGATGATTCTGACGATATCATTAAGATGGACTCAGTTTTTACCTACAATGACGTTTACCACTTCTAAATCTACTTCATATATAAGCTGTCCTTCCCTCACATGCCTATATCCTTTCATAATCTTTTCAGAGAAAGAAATAATGCTTAGTAAGGTTAATTATGGGAAGACCTTGATTAAAATATCAATTTCATTTATCATTCTTCCATTAATTCAGACATTTCCCTCACTTTTCTAGCGCTGTGATTAATAACAAAAACTTTACTAGACAGAGTTCATTGGCCGACTTCCAATCCAATATCAACAACAACATTATCAACCACATTAGAAAAACCTCTTATCTTACCTAACACACTCATATAACAAACAACTTTGTTACAACAATAATAAAGTTCCACGTAAGAACTTAAAAAAATACTCTCGCGTATCGCTTGTCGATTGTTTCTTTTGTTATTTCACATCACGCTTTTTCTTTCAAAACATAAGGTACCTTTTAAATGTTCATGTAATGTAAGATACGACGTTTCGATAGTTACTAGTAGGCGTAATTTTTCAGTGTCAACGACCAGCTATCACGAAGGGTCGTGGGCAATTACTCAACCCAACTGTTACGTGATTTCGTGTTTATGTCAACGTGTATTAGGGAGGTCAAGCTCAAATCGTCCCTCACAGCTAAGGTGCGGTGAAAGAGATGCAGTAGGCTTACCGTACTTCATAAATCGTAAGTTTCGAGAATCTTGTCACTTCAATTAAAGCGTGGTTGGAATGACAGGGGAAGAGATATTTTGGATGTATGCGGTAAAGCCCAAGAAACGGTTTGCAAAAAATGATCCGTATGATTTTTACTTGTAGGGGGTCTGCGTTTTTCTGTGATTGGTGAAACACCCTGTATTATATACAGCCAATTCATCCTTAGTTGTGTTAGTAAACTACTTTGTTGTTGTTGTTGTTGTTGTTGTATTCTGGCCATTTTTTTTTCCGCAACTCGACATCAAACGTGCCTATTTTACGCGGTGCCAATGCTGGCCCAGTACTTGTTAGGGACTTCACATTCACATACACCCTTGAATTTCTTCGCAGGTGTATGCAGGTTTCCTCACGATGTTTTCCTTCACCGTAAAGCACTTGTGAACATCAAAAGATATTTCGAACATAAGTTTTTTTTTTTTAACTCATTGGTACGAGCCGGGGATCGAATCGAACCCACGACCGCTGCGTAGCAGCCGTGCATTTTACCGCTAGGCCACAAGCGCTTTTTTTTTTAGTAAACAACTTTATGACCTCCAAAATTCCAAATATAGTTTTTTTGCTCTAAATCTGCCATGTTTGCTTATGCCAAGATGTCTGTGTTTTAGTCAAAAGTTATTATTTCTAATGGGATTGCTACATGGGGTTATTCGCGGATCGTTTAGAACGCAAAATGACAAGTGTGTTGTTTTGCCTACATTGCAGTTTGACCATCGAGCATTATGCCAAAACCTTAGATCGACTTGAAAGCAAATTACTCAACACGCAGAACGACAAGAACGCATTTTGCCTACTTTGTTTTTTTGTTTTTGCGAGTACAGTCACAAACAGTCACTAGGTATAGGTAGGTTAGGTTCGTTAGGCATCTGCAAATGGCCGAAGGCCAAACAGCACAGAATAGGAGCCAGCTTTGAAGTTATGATAAAACGGAAAAAATACTGTAGACGTTTTGCGTTGTAGACCAGTTGCTACTACGTATAACCCTTTGTATGCAAAAAATTAGTCAATATTGATGATTAATAACTAATGACCCACGCCATCTGGTTCATCTTTTGATTCTGTATCATTAAACTTTTGCACTCAACTGTTCAGGCATTTTGCGTTTTAGTCATAGTGCTATGAAGGCAGTATACGAAGTAGGCATTTTGCGTTTTAGTCAATTTGAGATTTAGACCGATTGCACGTTGGGCAAACTGCAGTTTAGCCAAAACAACCAACTAGTCATTTTGCGTTCTAGACGATCCGCGAATAACCCGCTACATGTTTAACTAAGTTTGAGTCAGAAAAGTGCACTTTCAGGTTAGAAAGGTAAATAAGACAACTAAGGATGAATGGAACGGAACATACGTTAGGTGGTAGTATATATAATTATGCTCTTTATATTATGGTTTATGGTAAGAATGTATTGGAGATAATTTTGAAGCCGGTTAGCCGTCTGATGCTGAAGAACTCCGGTTATTAAAAGAACACCATAAAAATACTTTTAACGACAACATTAATGATCCGTTAAAAGTTGATTTATTTAACCATCTTTAAAAATGCGTGTGCGTAGTTTATAGGCGACGCCGTAATTTTCTAAAATCTATTTACAATCATTTTAAGGTCGCCACACGAACGTTTGGGTTTGAGTAACATCGTCCTACCAGTAGATGTACTATGACTTTGCAAGTATCGCTAATGTTAGGTTTTTCTCGATACGTAAATCAGGCTATCGTATAGTCTATTTCAAATACGAAGGCCCGATGTCACTCGAAACTTTTGTCATTTAATTGGTCCACTACAAATTGCACGTGTCGTACACCGATGCATGCAAAAAATATCACGTCACAAAAGGGTCTGGCCAGGGGGGTTACCATGACGTACTGATGCGATTCAGTTTAGGTCGAGAGAAAGGGACAAGGCTATGCGAGTCGTATATCTCTGTCCCTTTCCCTGAACCTAAACTGAATCGCATTAGTACGTCATGGTAGCCCCCTAGGTATCTTTTGTTATCACTGATCCTATTGTTGACGCCTAATGATTTTGTCACGTGGACTCGGGCCTTCGTATTTGAAATGGACGATACTCGCTCCAATATGTCAGTGCGTGGGCGATATAATGCTTTACGTATCGAGTAAACCTAACATTTGTTTTACTTTCCAACTTATGGTAAGGCTACAGAAGGTGATCTTCGAAACTAACAATTTTCGAGTATTCACTTCATGGTTGGACTGTCATTAGAAAATTAAATGACTAAGAGCGATATTTAAAAAGTATAGCAAATCACTAGCTAAGCGATACTCTAATTGATTCCATACTATATTAATAACACTGCATGTTGTTTTCTAAATGAGGAAAGCACAATTTTATTCTTGCACCGTGTATAAATTTAAGCTATATAAAAGCTGTTGAAAAAATATGTGTATATAATAAGATTAAAACATTCTTGTTATCCCTTGGCTCGTTTCGTATTCGATGCCTACTATGATGCACCATAAGTAACAAACGAGAAGATACATTTCAATTTGTTTTATTCCACCCAAAATATATTATAAGCTAATTAATTTAAATATTTGGTTAAATTAAAACAAAGCCAAGATAACGATTGTTTTAACCTTTTGTTCCATTGTTTTGGTTCTCTCATGAGCCGCGCTGGATATAAATAAACCACAATTCACACATACGAGGGCTGTTCCGAAAGTTTTTAGTTGCTCCGGTTCTATTTATGCGATTTCAATAAAACTTACACCATTTTGAGGGATATTTCAATAACGCTTTAGGCGGTGTAAATTTGTTTTAGTAAAGATTTTAGATATTTTTATTATTTTGTTTTACTTAGACGTGTCGAGCCTTACTCCAATGATCCTGACACCGGTTTTTGAGGCACTTTTTTAATGAGATGCTATGAACATCATTCGCCTATAAAACGATTTTATTTTATAGGTACTAGTAATTGAAGATATTTCCGTTATTTTTAAGTACAAATTACGTGATATCCTTTAATTTAATCATAAAAGAGTAGGCATCGAAAAAAAATCGTCAACTCTAAAATTGGAATTTCGAATATTGTAAAAATCATCATTCAATCAATGATCATTGTTCTTCAATAATAATTTAAAAAACGCAAAATGAACTAAATTATTTATCCCGGGTATATTTAAGTATGGCTTTCAAAGATTTTTATACAAAATATGCTTCAATGTGTCAATAATGGCAATTTTTTTCACACAATGTTAAATTTCATACAAAACAGGTTTTTGTATAAAAAATATAATAAAAAAACTATTCCCATTACATGCATACATTTATGAACCATAATAAGTATTGAAATGTCCATCACAATGATATAAATTTAATTTAAATCGCATGAATAGAACCGGACCAACTAAAAACTTTCGGAACAGCCCTCGTATTGCCAACTGGTGCATTATAATTAATGGTTTCCTGGCATTATTTTTTTTTTGCAATTATTAAATACGGATATACAGTATGTTAAAAATCGACGCATTAGAAATGTGATGTTGGAGACGTTTACTGAAGATCCCGTGGACTTTCCGCACGAAAAACTCGATCCTGCGAGAACTGCACATTAAGGATAGAATCTGGACGATTGTGCAAATACGGGTGCTAAAGTTTTTCGGCCACATTTCTCGAAACGTCGATTCTATGGAAACTCGTAGTCCAAGGCAAAATGGATGGAACATGGAGACGCGGCCGCTCTCCGACCCGCTGCTATGCTATTCTCTTATTCACACATTCGACGCTGCGTTCATCAACGAGCTCGACGACGAGACAGCCTTCACTTCGACGTCGAGCGCAGCGCTGTGAAAAACGGTATTCGCTAACGTAGAACAGCTCGTCGTCGAACTGTAGGCGGTAACTCTCGACGCAGTATAGTTCCAGCTCACGCCGCATTCGTCGCCGAGCGCTAGTGTCGCTTAAAATGCATTAGTGAATACCATTTTTAGGCTCGACGCTGCCGCAGCGCTGACACAGCGCTGATAGCAAGGCGGTTTCCTTAGTGAATAACACTGTTGGACCGACCGACCTCATAAAAGAAGCCACGCAGAACACTATGGTAGAGTGCGCACGCTCCGCAGAAAACCGGGCAAGGTGGAGACGTCTAGCCAACGCAGCCAGTTGTGGAGTATGACGAGGACAGCTTTCCTAATGTGGAATCACTACAATAACCACGACCAGTCAGCAGTGTTATTCACTAAGGAAACCGCCTTGCTAACAGCGCTGTGTCAGCGCTGCGGCAGCGTCGAGCCTAAAAATGGTATACACTAATGCACTTTAAACGACACTAGCGCTCGGCGACGAATGCGGCGTCAGCTGGAACTACTCTGCATCGAGAGTTACCGCCTACAGTTCGACGACGAGCTGTTCTACGTTATCGAATACCGTTTTTCGCAGCGCTGCACTCTACGTCGAAGTGAAGACTGTCTCGTCGTCGAGCTCGTTGACGAACGCAGCGTCGAATGTGTGAATAAGAGAATAGCATAGCAGGAGTGAACGACTAAGCAGAAGAGTATGTTACCGTCATGCAGCCTTTTATGGGTTACTCTGTCCAACAAGTTAAACAACCTTTGGCAGTAGAAAAAAACGTCAAAACTAAACGCGTATTGTTGGCATTGATATAAGTAAAAGGGGTAGATGAGTGAAGCTCATAGTTTGTCAACACGGCAAGCCATACCCGCACCCACACCGTTGCAAATACTACACACTACTGTAATGTCTATGTGAACAATGCGTAATAGAGATAAAATAATACGAATTATGTGGTTGTGCAAACGAGACCCCCATATTTTGCGCAATACACATGGAGCAACAGAGATATACATAGCAATTAGATCTTAGTGCAAGCAAGACATTCTCTCGATATTCTTTCTAATCTTAATTTTTCTAACAATCCCGCTACTCCTGGTACATCGCTTACCGAGTTTTGGGATTAGATATTGCCAATTTAAAGGGCTGACCTCTGATTGCATACATTTACAACGGTCATTCGGGTCTCACTTATACTGGACCGACTACGACGCCCGTTGCATCATCGGAATTACGCCATTTACGCTAGTTCGGTAGCGTCGGAAAACAAAATCAATAACGATACGAGTAACGGGTACCTACTCATTTCATGATGAAACAGAATTAAAATGAATGATGGTTTAATAGTGAATATGTGTAATTATTTATATCATCATCATATCAGCCGAAAGACGTCCACTGCTGAACATAGGCCTCCCCCAAAGATTGCCACAATGACCGGTCCTGCGCCACCCGCATCCAGCGGACGAATTATTTATATGAACGAATATTATTATTATCTCCTTTATTCAAATATTTTCTTAGGCTTAAGTTGCTATAATACGGTTATAAAAGTAAAATACAATACAACATACAAAATAAAATACAAAATATAAACACATTATAAAAACGTAATCTAGGATGCCGCCGGCAACGGGGCGGGCCCAAGCTGCTGAGGTCGCAGAGAGAGAGGAACCGACGGACTATCCGCGCCGTGTCCAGGATTACCGCCTTCTGCACCTGACCCTTGATTCAGCCATCTAGCGAGAGACTCTAAGACGTCGACGAGCACAGCCCCGCGCTGCGATCGATCTACCAGCTCGATATTAATATTAAGCTTACAATAGTCCTGCTCGGCTACAATAGTCCTGTCCGTGATGATAGGTGTCGATCCCAATAGAGCGTGCTGGCACGACCATTTTCGAGAACTGGTGCAGTAGTGTACTACAGTATGGGCAGTATGACACTTCGACGTCCACAAGGCCGTATTGAAGAGCAAGCTGCTGGTTTATAATACTGACTACGAGGTATTATTATTATTAATTACTCAAATGTAAGTACCATACGTTGAACATACATTGAAATAATTAATAATTTTAATGTATGGTACTTACATTTGAACAGTAACATTTCAAATGTTACTACTCAAAACTATCACTTAAAAGTCAATATACCAGCTAATTTGAAGAATGACGGTAAAACTTGTGGTCAAATAACTTTGCCCCACTAGTGAAAAAGAAGAAAATAGTATTCTTTACGGAAAAATACATTCACACATTGATAAGTATCTAAGCATTACACAAAAACATCATGTTCATGTGCAAATAATCAAACGTAGATCACTATCCATAGAGAGTTTAAAAAAATACCTAAAAAAATGTATGTTTAATTTAATAATGTAGCTATTTTAATTTAGCTATTAATTTTATGTATAAAGTAGTATTTATGTATTGCAAAATAGACTTAACTTTGTTACATTCGTTTTAAATACTAGGAGCGCAGGAATTAAAAAATATATGTTGATCAGGATTTATTTGCTGACGTTATGGCGTGACGATGTACGTGTTACTCTCGTAGGTTTAAGATATTTATCTGTTTCTCTCACTCAAAAACAAGAATCATTTAAAATTTTAATTGCCTAAAAAATATATTATCAAATTATAAACAGTACTTACGCATGAAAAGTCATTCCGTGAGTTTTGTTTTTATGTTTGGAGCTGTTAAAGCAGTAAAAAAGGCATGATTTTCGCTTTTAAGCCAATATCGGTTCCAGAAATTTTGGCTCCTGACAAGCTGTTGACACATGGGCTGCTATCACACGACTAATTCAAAACAGGACCCGGGACCTATATTCGATGGCACACTTTCGTGCGCCTGGTACCATATCTACCCCTTTTACTTAAATCAATGATTGTTGGTCACTCATAGAAAATTTTACATAGCAATAGTCTATCGCAAAAATCAAAGTATACGAGTAGTTAAGAGTTTAATTTATTGAATTTGCAGGAAGGAAAATTGAGGCGTACAGGGCCATGACACCATAACGTTTGAAAAAACACTGCTCTAGAGCTATGTCAAAATGACATGTAGTAAGATATTTACTACAATCTAATGTATAACTTCACTATGACATGGTTCCCGAGTGGTCTAGGGCACTGGTTGACTGTATACCAATCGTCAGTAGAATATAAAAAAAAAATAAACAAATATATCTGACTTTACAACATTTGAAGGGTCCACGGAATAAACAAGTCTAGTCAATTCAAATTACAGAAGGAAAAACCACCTTACTTTTAACAGAATAAGGTATGAATTTGCCCTGATTTTTTTAAACACTGGGCATGTTTTTTCCGTGGACCCTTCAGATATTTATTATTTACTACAATTTACTAATGTATAACTTCACTATGACATGGTTCCCGAGTGGCGTAGCGTAGGGTACTGTTTGACTGTACCCATTGTTTGTTTTTATTATAACCATGGAATGTGAAACATTTACGATAAACACGAAGTATAAGGAAAACGCTCCAGTTTATGTGAAGTCAATACGAGGAAGCTATGATTCACTGTATACTACGCATGTCGACGTGCTTATTTAGAAACAAAATAAAAACTTTTTAAAAATAAATAAAACAGACTCACATGACATGACCCTTATCCTAACCATGAATTTAAAGTGACCCGTGTGAAATACCTAAGCATTATTTGAGTAGTTGTCCATGTCCTACATGTCCCTGGACCTCAGTTCCTGCTTTCCATCAAGTGGACTGATAGCTCAGTTATCTACCTTCGTCACATAAATAAAAGTTGTAAGTTTTGTATTTTTAAGTACAGATGGTTTTTATCTTTTTTAGGCTCTAGTGCGAGAAGCGGGTCATTTTACGTCAGATCCAAAACTTCGGAGGACCATCTGTACTAAAAAACGTCGTACGAGACACGTGCAAAAAGGAAATTCGTAACTCGTGTCGATTTAAAAAACATCGCCACTCGTTTCAAATCTCATGTTTTTCGCACTTGTGTCGTAATGTACTATTTCGTACCGATATTTTAGACATAATAAATTAGGATTCCGAAGAAAAGTTCAATACTCGCAAGGATATTGACTTTACTGAAAGCCTCCCAGATACCGCTATTCACACTGACACTAGCTATTGTTTGTCCGAGGATCCATTAGATGCTCAATTATTAACTTATTTGTACACTATTGTTTAGTAAAAAGCGTGTCAGCTCTAAACAGTATTTTTAAACCAGAAAGATTTATGTTTAAGTTCAAAATGCCTAAAATTTAGCTCCAACTCCAACTTGATGTTTTTATAAACTCCTTTACCTTCTAAAAAGTTGCCTAGAACACTATGTGAAGGGTCCACGGAAAACATGTCCAGTGCTTAAAAAAATCAGGGCAAATTCACACCTTATTCTGTTAAAAGTAAGGTGGTTTTTCCTTCTGTAATTTGAATTGACTAGAAATGTTCTTTCCGTGGACCCTTTACGTGAAAACTCAGCATAATTTTCTTAATCTGCGGCCCTACCGCGAAGTTCGGAATCGGCAAATTTCGGGGATTTTTCTCTGTTAATCTAATGACGCCTTCGTTGAAGTAACAGAGACAAATTCTCGAAATTTAGGAATTTCTGAGTTCGCGGTAGCAGGTCAGCTTATGATATGATGGTCCCGTTTTTAGCCTTCTTCGTGCTATGTGTCACTTCCACAATTGCGTACATGTTAGAACGTGACAGCAAGGACGACAAACGATAAACACGGCACCATCTTAAGCTTACTGTACTGGGCTATAATCGCGAAAGTCATAACTCAAAAATTTCGAGTTACAATTAAAGGTGCATTCAGACCAAAAGAGCATTCGCTGTTCTATCCTCCGCTCTACAAAATCAACCAATCACGTTTTGTGTAACGATCTAATTTCGCAGAGTGGGAGGTTAGAATAGCGAATGTTCGCTTCGTTGGAGCATTCGCTGTTCTATCCTCCGCTGTTGTCGGTCCATGCAAGTATAAAAAGTGCAAGTAGGTATATCTTCGAAAAATTCTACTTACAATGTTCGCAATAAACCCTATTAATCAAATCGATACGATCGAAATTCCTATCTATTTTCCATTTCCCAGTAATATCCGGCAAAATAGTTTATATGTTAAAAGATCTATTCATACAAAATAAACTTTGCTGCAAAATAAACTCCACTTCTGTACAAGTGCTTCTTGGAACACTAAAATCGTTACAATAATAAATGGGAACTGAATATATGTCAGCAGAGCATTCTAAATTCACGAATCGATCTCATTTTGACATCATTCGCACGATCGCCAATACACAAGTTCGATCGAAATGGAGATATACCACATATTAAATCAATTTGAAGCGTTAGAAAGCGCTTTTATAACTGGTAACTGCAAATAGTGATATCATCGATCAATATTTTAACATAAACAAACTAAGCCGATTGCCCTTCAGAATTACGTACTTGCTAATTAACAAAATCATTTCACAATAATTATTAAATAAAACTCCTGAGACATGTGGTGACGGCAGTTAGAATACATTTTGTCACCACCCCAACTCTTTCCGTGGGCACCCGTGGGTGTTGTTGAGAGTCTACTAAGGGATTGAAGTGTCACTGACGATTAATTTATTAAGGATTGATGACGGGCAGTAGCGTCATCCATCATAATGGACACATTACTGCGATCGCCAACCCACTGGTGCTGGCGATTATGGGCATTATCTTCTGATGCCTTTATACGCATTCTTAGTGGGATTTATGATTAGAAAGCTGTAATTTTGGAGTAATAATGCCCTCAGTTTATTATTGGACTCTTTGCATTTCCTTTCTTTAAGAGTTTTTGGTCATTCCCTCTGCGGAAGCTTGCCAACGAAGGGTTAAAACAACAATAGTTTTTTTGAGTTTTGTGGAAAGCCAAAAAACAGAACACTATAACTTTTTTTTCACTTAATCAAGGCATACAATAAACGGGATGTAGATTAGACTATCAGAACTAAACTATAAACCGTATCAACGACATCAATTCTTCATTGTGGCTTTACAGTCACAGTCAGTTAAAAAAGTTCCATAACGTGCAATGTTTTTCATCAATTCTAATGTATGCTCAACCAATTGGAACCCTAGAACAGTGTAAAAATTACAAGTAGTAAGACATTTCTTACAATGTGTTTTGCAACGTCATCAGTCATCACTTCGACAAGGTTCCCCAGTGGCCAAGCGTAAAAGGAGTAAGCCTAAAAGGTTTTCTTAACAAGGAAAAGTAAAGAATAGGTAATACCGATAAACATTACAGGGAAACTGGTGGGAGAACTTAAGTCAAAATTATGGATCCCCAAACTAAGGTACGAAACATGGACGTCTAACGCGAGGTCAAAAATGCCCCTAAAAGCCATTATGCCGCTGTGCGCGTATTATAGCGCGTATTATAGCGCGCATTATAACACCGCACATACCATCTGCACAAATCTTTGATAAATTAAAAAAATATAATATAGCCAATCAAAACTTTGAAGGACCAATCACAACTATTTATATTAAGTAGCGGGTAAAGTTTATATAGAAATAAAAATATAAGGACATTCATAAGCGCGATATATTGAAGAAGTGGTGACACTGGTGACACTTCGCTACCCCAAAATTACAAATTGTATGTTGCACTTATCTTTACTTCAAATTTGAACATTGTCACATTGACACTTAAATCCAGATTTAATTACCCCGAAACAGCGATTGAGGCAGCGACTTGTCAACAAAACCTCCGGAACGTTTTTAAAGGCAATTTTGTATGGTGTGCAACTTTCGTATTTTATTTGTTCATAGACGTCAACAATGTCATGCTGTTTTATTTACCAAAAGCATGCTTACCCCGGAGGCCGGTCGTTAGCGCTCATCCTATCAGCTCTTCGCTTCTTACAGGTATTGCAGTTCAAAGTGGGGGCTCCCCCCTCCCACACTCCGCCCTTCCAGAACACGAGACGCCCCTCACTGTCCATGGGACTTGCTGTCCATGGCTGCCCATGGAGTCAGATTGAGGTAGTAGGTCGTACTTGTCACCCTTTTTCGTCAAACCATGTGGCCGAAAATTTAGAAAAACTTTATAGTAGGTCGTACTTTTTCGTCAAATCATGTGACGAAATGGACGAATATTTCGACAATTTGTAAGATTAAAAGCACTTTCACAACTACGATTCACTACAAATGTAGACTATTGGCAAGTTCATTGAAATCCAAAAATAAACGTTCACTGTAGCAACATAAACTTTAAACAAAAACTTCACTATTCACTGAACCAGGCCACGTATAAACAAAAATAAACCTTAAACTTATGACACATGTGGCCACGCATTTATGTAACCATTCCAAAAACGGTTAACAAAAATTTGGTCCCGAAATAAGTATCCTTTTTGGGTTCACAGCCGTTTAACGGGACGTCCGCTCCTGACGGGCGAGCGTTGGAGACTGCCTTTGATGTTATTCAAACTTGGAATGAGCTGGCCATCTAGATCTGGACCGTTCAAATCCCATTCCATTCTCGTGTTGCTAATTTTAATATGTCTCTGGATCTACCTTGTTTACGAGATAAGTCTGACAGGTCCGTGGGTGGTACTTACGTATCAATATGGGAATTTTGGGTTTATCGAGAGTGGGTGTGAGAATTGATATACATTTCGTAAAAGCTTTTTTGCTATCATATAGTGATAGCAGCGATAACCTATTTCTGGATTGCATGCGGATTCCAATTCTATAAGTATTATAAGCTTTTTGCAGTAATAAAACTCAGCCCACCTAACTATAATGTTCATGAAAATTTTATTTCAAACTTAAGATCATGCAATTTCACAACAATGTAGTTACAATGAATGAATTGGAACCCTAGGCAAATCGGCAACTATACGTCAGAGTTACGTTAATTAACAACTGACACTTTAACCTGACACTTACCTATTAATCCGAAATAAACTTTTTTTTGATATCTATTTTCAAAACTACAATTTATGTACATAGATTGAATCTAACTAATCTACTTAACCTAACCTATATCTAAGATTGGCCCTTGTGGCATTGTACCGAGGATGCTGGCGGCATTTCCTCGCTGTATCGCATCGCAATTACTGATGCGTTGTGCGAGGAAACTAATTTTGATTTTGAAACAGATTGTAAGAAATATTTTGTTACAAGTTGATTTTACTACTAATTGGTTTATTTGCTTTAGTGTATCTGTAAAACTCCATTTATTTTGTATTTAATGTTTTATGCCCCGTCCTCTTCATTGTGTAAAGCTATAATTACCATAAGTCTATGAGGAAGTTAGTTTTCCTTCCTTAATCGCCCTTAAAGTTGCGTTTAGCGTTTCTTTCAACTATAAATTCTCTAATTATTCATATTAATTAACCGTGTCGTTGCATCATGCGTAAATATAAACGTGACATTTCAGAATAACTGTGACGCTTGCCAAAATATGCCGGCCCTGGGGTATCCAAAATATGTTATACCTTGTATTTAGTTCTCTTCCTTGTCGTGTCCTCAGGAATGAGGGTCGTAGTGAATTTGTCAGCCTCTGTAGCCTAGTTGGTAAAACCCTGCCTACGAAGCTGGAGGTTCCGGGTTCGAATCCCGGCGAGGGCATTATTTGTGTATTTATTTATCACAAATGTTTGTTCCTTGGTCATGGCTGTATATGTATTTAAGTATCTTTATGTATCTATATACAGGGTGGAAAAAGATTTTGGGTCAGTGAGGGCAGCTACCAGATCCCGTGTTGCTACGCGAAAATGGTCTTACAAGACCTTCCCGCGATTTTAAATTGATGAAGAATGGCGTTTACAGATTTTGAAAAAAACATACAGGGTGCGAGAAAATGGTAATTTTTGACAAACTTTTTTTTTGATGCCAATCGATCCTGTTTCTGTTCAGGATCAAAAGCTTGTATGGGACCAAAAAAAATTTTTCGGCTAGAAAAGCCACAAATCGAGATTTAAAATTCTCATACAAATTGTATGAAAATTAAAAATTATTTTATTCACGGTTAATTTTTTTATGCCAATCGATTTCATTCCTATCCAGTACCAATTGTTCTCTACGGGTCAACTTATGGCAATGTACAAAAATGCCAAAATTTCAAAAAAACTGTTTTCATACATTTACTATGGAAAAAAAGTGAAACCTTAATTACGTTATCTGTCACGACAATTAGTTGTCCTATGCTAAATGACAATAATACTGTATGAAAACATTAGCAACATTAATTAGCGTGACAGATAATGTAATTAAAGTTTAAATTTTTTCCCATAGTAAATGTATGAAGACAGTTTTTTAAATTATTGTTTTTTTTTACGTTGCCGTATGTTCGCCTCTAGGAAACTATTGGTACTGGATAAGAATGGAATCGATTGGCATAAAATAATTAAGCGTGAAAAAAATAATTTTTAATTTTCATACAATTTGTACGGGAACTTTAAATCTCGATTTGCGGCTTTTCTAGCCGAAAAATTTTTTTTGGTCCCATACAAGCTTTTGATCCTGAACAGAAACAGGATCGATTGACATCAAAAAAAGAGTTTGTCAAAAATTACCATTTTCTCGCACCCTGTATACTTTTTCCAAAATCTGAAAACACCAATTTTCTTTAATTGGAAATCACGGGAAGGTCTCCTAAGACCATTTTCGCGTAGCTACACCGGATCTGTTAGCTGCCCTCACTGACCCAAAATCTTTTTCCACCCTGTATTATATACACGGTGTTACGCGAGCATTGCGAAAGATTTTAACTATGCATTCTAGACATCAAAATAAACAAAAAATATTATGAGACCTAATGTCAATTCCACCAAAAAAAAAATTTTTTTTCTTTTTTTAGGCCGATTTCAATACTTTTTAACATTTCCAGTACTTTTTATCATAACAACAATTTGTTTAAATTATTTATTTCAATTGTTTTTTTAGGTAGAGGTTATTTCGTCAAGTCTATTCGTATTTTTTGATTGTCAGGCAAAATGTGTGGTAATATTAGAACACATTGTGGTAGCATTGTAATCCAAAAGAAGTTAAATGACGAGTTACGTCGAAAAACTTATTTCGATAAAAGGTTGATTATCTCTGAAACCAAGCCGAATCCAGGAAACTTTATATAACATTAAAGACTCTAAATATGGTCAGGAATCCAGCATTAAAATCTTTCGGAATGCTGACGTAACACCGTGTATATATTGTCGCCTGTTACCCATATCACTAGCCTTAATTGAGCTTACCGTGGGACTGTAGGTCGATTTGTGTAAGATGTCCAAAGATATTTTTTTTAACTAATCAAAGTTACCTAGATTTGTCTTAAAAATATTTGGTATCTGAGCGACTAGATACTAAGTTACTCGTATACTCGTACCAAAAGTGGTTTAAACTCAGGATTCCATTTAAAATCGATCAATACATGTAGATAATAACAAAGTTGTATTAAAAGTGATCCTCTTTTAACCCCGTGGAAATGATAAATATGTCATACTCCGTATTTGTATTGTCATCGGATGTATATGTCACCGTTATATTGTAAATTCCGTTAGATTACAATTTACCTAGCGAAATTGTAAAGTATCGAAAGATTGTCAACTGCGGCATACTGTTTCCAATTTAACGCATTATTTTTCGTTAGATTATAATCTATCGAGCAGAATCCGTCACATTGTCAAATGGCTATCTGATTGGTCAGTTCTTTGGCCTCTCTGTTTATTTGCCATAGAGTTAGATACCAAACACAAGTGGCATTCAAATAAAATACTTACACGATTTTCAAATAAGTGTGTGTCACCAGAATATTATAAATGCTGATAGATTACAGTCTCACTAGCGAGATTATAAACTTACGAAAGATTGTAATCCGTAACATACTTACAATTTAACGCATTGATTTTCGGTAAATTATAATCTGTCGACGCGAAATCGTCAATTAATTGTGAGTTATAATTTTAACATGCATCGAAATGCAGTTTGGTTGAACTACTTAAACGCCACGTATTAGCGATTGACTGGGTTGCGATCATTTTTTACAACTATATTATTGTAAATGACACTGTTTTGAATTATATTACTTGTTGACATGTTTATATACCCAGTTTTAGTTTGCCTTTGTATCTTGCTGAAATAATATTGTAAAGTGTCCTAAAATATAGTTTTTAATTTCCATGTCCATTTCTTCTCACTATCCTCATACAGTCCACACCCGTAACTATCACCGAGTGTTCGATGTTCCCAATCAAATAGAGATGTCAGTCAAATAAAATACATTGTTTTCTAATGTTGTGAGATCAGATAAGTTTATGTGTTACCATATTATTATAAATGCCGATAGATTACAATCTTACTCGCGAAATTATAAACTACCGAAAGATTGTGATCCGTAACATACTTACAATTGAACAGATTGAGTTTTGGTAAATTATAATCTGTTATATCATGCATCGTATCGCACCAGTTCAAGCTCTCATTGTTTGAACGACTGAAACTCCGTGTACCCGGCGTCGTCATTTCTATGGATAAATTACTGAGAGCTTCAAATTGCACTTTTTTATTTTATTTTTTTATTTATTTAATTTGATTATAATTTACCAAAACTCAATCCGTTAAATTGTGTACAATGTTTCAGTTGAAAGTAAAAACAGGTAAGCAAATATGGCTGAATTTCGATAGTATTTGAAGTCTTTGACATATATCGTGAAACACGTTCGCGGATATATTTTTACGTTAATATTAATAAATATCAACAAAACATTTAACAAAAAGTGTATGTGAACTTCATGTTTAAGGTTGGTGATAAAACCAAGATTGTAATCTGAAAGGGCGTGATTATGAAATAATTCAAGTTAGCAGGTTCGATTACCTTTTTTCTAATCGGATAACAATCTTTCAAGAATTTATAATCTCGATGACCACTGTTTGTGTACGTTCAAAAAACCTACGTTACGGATTACAATCTTTCAATAGTTAATAATCTCGCGAGTTCGAATCTAAAGGCATTTATAATATTATGGTGACATCTCATGTAGGTAAATATATAATCTCACAGCACTAGAAAATCATGTACTTTATTTCACTGCCATCTGTGTTTAATTTCTAACTCTATGGCAAGTACACAGCGGCCATATTTGAGATCGACCAATCAGATAGCTGTTTGACAATGTGACGGATTCTGCTCGACAGATTATAATCTAACGTAAAATAATACGTTAAATTGTAAACAGTATGGCGCAGTTGACAATATTTCGATAGTTTACAATTTCGCTAGGTAAATTATAATCTAACGGAATTTACAATACTACGGTGACATATACACGTTTGAAGGAATGTATCCATATTCCCATTTGTTACATAGTCTATCCTTGAGTCACATTCAGACTTCATAAATTGTTGACACAACGCGTAGGTAGTCCATCCCGCTTGTACTTATGTACTGCAGTGTTATTCACTAAGGAAACCGACTTGCTGTCAGCGCTGTGTCAGCGCTGCGGCAGCGTCGAACCTAAAAATGGTATTCACTAATGTACTTTAAACGACACTAGTGCTCGGCGACGAATGCGGTGGGAGCTGGAACTACACTGCGTCGAGAGTTTGACGTTTAATGTACGAACTTCGTATTCTCTAACGAAAATCAGCGACGAACTCGCCCACAACCTCGCTCACAGCCTCGATTCCTAATGTCAAATAAAACAGCTAGGATTTTAGACAAGGCTGTCTCGACGTCGAGCTCGTTGACGAACGCAGCGCAGCGTCGAATGTGTGAATAAGAGAATAGCATAGCTGCTCGAGTAACGGCATCGCATCATATCAATACCGACGCTCGTGTTTTATAAAAGTTGGAATAGACCTGCGCTCACGCATGGCCCCGGCTTGGCTGCCGCGTGTTGGTCGTCTATAAATACACAGATCCTTGTTTTATTTATTTAGATGCCGTTAGGTCATTAGCGGTTAAAAATCCCGAAGTATGTGGTTTTTGAGATAAACGGGATTTTAGGTGGTTAAACTGCTGAGATGATCTCCCTGATGTTTTGTGGTTTTCGCATTTAATCATTTAATAACAACTTATTTTGATTTACCTAGGAAAAATATTTTATTCAGTTACCGCGATAGACATTCATGGAATAAATCTACGAGGGCTGTTCCGAAAGTTTTTAGTTGCTCCGGTTCTATTCATGCGATTTCAATAAAACTTACACCATTTTGAGGGATATTTCAATGACGCTTTAGGCGGTGTAAATTTGTTTTAGTAAAGATTTTAGATATTTTTATTATTTTGTTTTACTAAGACGTGTCGAGCCTTACTCCAATGACCATGATACCGGTTTTTAAGACACTTTTTTAATGAGATGCTATGAACATCATTCGCTTATAAAACTATTTTATTTTATAGGTACTAGTAATTGAAGATATTTCCGTTATTTTTAAGTACAAATTACGTGATATCCTTTACTTTAATCATAAATGAGTAGGCATCGAAAAAAATCGTAAACTCAAAAATTGGAATTTCGAATATTGTAAAAATCATCATTCAATCAATAATCATTTTTGTTCAATTATAATTTAAAAAACGCAAAATGAACTAAATTATTTATCCCGGGTATATTTTAGTACAGCTTTCAAAGATTTTTATACGAAATATGCTTCAATGTGTCAAAAATTGCCAATTTCTCCATACAATGTTAAATTTCATACAAAACAGCTTTTTGTAAAAAAAATATAATAAAAAAACTATTCCCATTACATGCATAAATTTATTAACCATAATAAGTATTGAAATGTCCCTCACAATGATATAAATTTAATTTAAATCGCATGAATAGAACCGGAGCAACTAAAAACTTTCGGAACAGCCCTCGTATTTAAACGGATTAAACAGTGCATATTAATTAATTTAACGACACCTCAACGCTATTACACTCTCGGTCAATAAATAAGGAAAAGGTGGAATTTTTCATAGAAAATAATGCACACACGGCAATTAAAGTATATACATATATTTATATTATAGTATAGGTAGAATCTTTCCGTAGTAAACTAGAAACAGCAGCATAGTTCAGTGGCCGTTAGTACTTATACCTACTACAAATTTGCAATTTGGCACAGGTATATGTATTAATCAAGCCGACAAACTGGTAGAATAAAATGTAGAATTTTTTTATCTGGTACCTCCCCTAGTAGTGAAGTGGGGATGATTTTTTTATTTTGCTGAAATTCTATATTAAGGGAAAACGTTTTATTTAAAAAAAATATTTGTAAATAGTCAGCCACGTTTTCTTCATTTTCTATAAAAAAAAACATTCCTGTGAGTGTACAAACAGCAACACTCCTAACTGACCATTAAAGACAGAGCAGAGAGAAAATGAAAGAGATAAATATATTTATATTATGTCAACTTCAAATTAAACACGGGAATGTTGATTGTTCGCACTGTTCGCAACTTGGTCGAATAATACAAATCGGGTTCCGAAATCTTATGAGACTGGTATCACGACTTCGGCCGAACTCTGCTGACCAATGGGGGCGGCATTGCTACGGTTAACCAATGATCGCTCGCGGTTTCTTCAGAAGGTGACATTACCATAGTTACGTAATAACAAAAACGTTTATCCAATAATAGAACGCGATTTTTCCGGAAGCTGACGTTACTATAGTTACGTTATAAAAAACATCCGCTTTAGTCCTGGAGACGTCAATCTAACTTCAGAGCCGGTAATTTGACTGCTAAGCTGCTATGTAGAAATTTCCGTTCATTTTCCTTTCAACGGCTGTCACTGTTTTTCAAAGTTAGAATTTCAGCCAGAAACTATGAAGTCTCTATTAAACATTTGTATGGCTACTGACAGATTAAAGGATTATAGGTAGACTGTCAAACGTCAATCTACCATATTTCCACAAAGGTTACATAAGTATACAACTAATGTCAACTAAGAGATGTGACGAATGATAATAAAGACAGCAATAGCATTTGTCTCTGTCAATAAAAAAAATAATTTAAAATTGCCCGATAACATGGCTACTTATAAAAATATCTTGACTTGAAAAAATACCTCGCCTATTAATGTCAGATAAATCATGGCATCCGATTTGAAGAAAACATGAATATATTACTAAACGGTTTTAGACAAATCTATGAAGAACTGTCGTTATCTAGTTTCCACTAGGAACAACGACCTCTAGCGTCTAATAATGGCCAATAGCTAATTCTTAATTTTCGTAGACGAAGGAATTTTTATTATGTCAACTAGTTTTCAAATACTGATATTTTAACGCAACAAAGATTCGATGACATATCATCGGGGACCATCGGAAATGTCGCGATCGTGACTACTAACGAAAAATACCGATCCCATAATATTACACGACCAAATTGCATCCTTTGCCAGGTGGCTCAACACTCCTATGTAACTGACATGTGACTGTAAGTGTGATTCTCTTTCATGCAATATTTCCAATTTCTGAAGTGTATACCTAGCTGTGTTGCTGTTTGTACCTATATCGCTAAACAAAACGTGCATACTCGTGCGAAGTTGCTCTACATTGCGCATTTATGTAATTGCAACTCATACACCTCGCATTAAGCGCGCAGTTTAAAATAAACAATTCAAAAGCGTCTGAATACTTCACTTTACGTTTTACGTATTACTTCGACTTCAACCGTGTGAATTTTTAACAGGCATTGCTTTAAAACGTTTCAAATAGCAGTTACAATCGAAGCCAGAACGAAGCACAATGAATGTTTAAATATATTTGAAATAAGTCGTGTAAAATTTGTAGGCAAAGGCAAAACGCTCCCGCTCACCCAGGCCGACTATTGGAAATTGGGCGTTTTACAAAAAAAAATCGCGAAAACGTAATTTTTCCAGATCTGGACAGATTTGATCTCTACGAACAAATAAAACATGGAAGCCGCACGCCATAGTGACGCCATACTAAATTGCCTTTCAAAAACGGTCCTGGAGTTTAGTTGAGTGTCACCCCTCTTCAATGCATCACGGCAATGAATTTCAACATCAACCTATAAAAACTTAAACCGCCATTTAAAAATAGTTGTGATTGGTCCATCAAAGTTTTAATTGGCTATATTCTATAAACATTTGTCAAAGATAAGCGCGGTGTTAAGAAAAGTGCTATGTCCTGCCCATCTTGGCACAATTGAACAATTGTTTTTGGGGGCATTATTGAGCCGGCGTTAGACGTCCATTTTATATATTTTCGCAGTTTGATCTAGATAATAAAAAAAAATCCATTACGTCACGTTTTTTGTACGAACTTATACTACGACCGTCACATTAGTGACATATCGGAAACTCAAATGTTGTACGATACGAACGTTATTACGACATTATTTTTATTATGTAGATCGAATGAGCACGTGATTCTAATTCGAATGAGCTCGAGACCGTCCAGATCTGGACTACAATAATTAGGTTTACAGGTTTTTTATTCGGAAAACGCCCAGTTAGGGAAACTTAAGAAACAAATGTTCATATTTTATTGAAAATTTCAGTTTTTTTAAGTAGTGATGACTGATGAGAGATGGAATTAAATTATCCTTAGCTTACTCGACACTGATTTGTTTGGATAGATGTATATGTACCTAGTATACAAATATTTGCGCGATATTTTAGTGACTAGGACAAGAGGTTCAATGATCGCTCGATCTACTCTCGCCAAATGACGTGTGAAGAACACTACTCCGAAATAAAGTTTCTCGGAATTTCGATAGGTTGGTACGTTTAATTTCATTTTGAAATATTCCTGTTAGAATACCAACACTTCCCATGAAGGGTTAATAACACGCATCGTGGTATAGGTACCTTACGCCGCGTGTCGACGGTAGTAAGAATAGGTTAGGTCAATGCAGGTAATACCGTCTATCGGAAAAGTCCGTCTACCAGTACCAACTGATTTTCACCCCTAACTCAACAATTTAAGACGCATATGACTAACTCTCGTTACAAATAAAATATGCCGGAATTACCCACACTGACCTTACCTACATTTGTCACCACTGCATCTCTTCCCGCGGGTGTCGTAAGAGTCGACTAAGGGATTAAAGTGTCAGTGACCATGACCATTCATTTATTAAATATTGATGATGGGCACTAATGGGCAGCAGCGTCATCAATTCATCATAATGGACACATTACTGAGGTCGCCAAACCGCTTGCCAAGCGTGGCGATTGTGGGCATTATTACCTATTTTCTTTTCCTGATGCGTTCACGCGTAGTTAATGGGAGAGGCCTACGTCCAGCAGTGGACTGAGATAAGCTGATGATGTGGTATACCTTACGTCCTCTTTTAGTTGGTAATCTAATTACGGGAAACCCTAACCGTATTCTACGGGGAAGACATATCTTTCATATAATTTTTTTACTCGTAAATTCCTTTTTTTGTAGTCAACCAATTTACCCAATTGGAATTCTAGGCAACTCTAGAACCATGTTAAAACTGTAAGGAGTAAGAGATTGCTTACAATCTGCGGATCTACCGCGAACTACGAAATCCGCAAATTTCGAGGATCTGTCTCTCTCACTCTAATGACGTCCTCGTTAGAGTGAGGGAACAAATCCTTCTAAAATTGCGGATTTCGAAGTTAGTGGTAGGGCTACTGGTTTATATTATAACGTTACTTTGACAAGGTTCCTGAGTAGAATTAGGGTTCTAATTAGTTTATAATAAATAGATAAATACAAAATTGTAAATATTTTTAAGTCACTCATCAATAAACCTTTGCTATACACAGTCAGCTCCTTGATTTACTTTTAGTTCTCTGCTCTGCTATCGTTTACTTCTTCAACATCCGTATTATATTTACCTCCTAACTCCTAATGCTTCTATACGCTTAAGTAATAGGAGAGGCCTTCGTCCAACAGTTGACTGATTATAGGCTGATGATGATGATGGTGATGTTATTTATAACATACGATATAGGTAGCTATACCTACCCCCACAAAGGTCACGAGGCCAGTGAAAAGGATCGCAACAAAAGACCGCAAAATTTGATCGCTTCCGATCCAAATCCGAAACCGAAGGCGTATACCTCCAACACAGACCAATCATGGCTCTTATGACGATGGAAATAAAGACTACGAATGGTTATCTACTTACTACCGATTATACCCAAGTCAACATATGACTGAATGTAAACCTTATTGCGACGGCGTAAGGTCGTACAATGGTCACTGAATGTCGGTGCTACTCGTTAGTCATGGCACAGTTCTTGGTAACAGTTCGATTCCGAATATGGTGTCAGGCGGGCATTACGGCAAGGTAATACGCTTAGAGCCTTATGCCGCGGCCACGACATTGGTCTAAGGCGACCAGCTATGCTATTCTCTTATTCATACATTCGACGCTGCGTTCGTCAACGAGCTCGACGACGAGACAACCTTCACTTCGACGTAGAGCGCAGCGCTGCGAAAAACGGTATTCACTAACATAGAACAGCTCGTCGTCGAACTGTAGGCGGTCACTCTCGACGCAGTGTAGTTCCATCTCACGCCGCATTCGTCGCCGAGCGCTAGTGTCGTTTAAAGTGCATTAGTGAATATCAATTTTAGGCTCGACGCTGCCGCAGCGCTGACACAGCGCTGTTAGCAAGGCGGTTTCCTTAGTGAATAACCGAACCGATATGGGTACGATGCATGGGCACGTATGGTTTTCCGCTAAGCCGGTCGCCTTAGACCAATGTCGTGGCCGGGCCTTTGGGGCTTCAAGCCCTTTTATGATAGCGTTTGTTTAAATTACAGGTCGAATTCCATAACCACTCAATTGCTTTTGGTAACTGTTGTTATCAGCTGTCAATCTTATTTTACATAGGAATTAAGATCAACCAAAATTTCAAAGCAAATGAGTAGATAAGGGATTTATCTGTCAATTTAAAATTTTGGTGCCACCACTCTACTTCCCATATACCGTGAATACTCCATTAAAGGCTGAGCCACACTGGACGGATGTGCAGCGCGTGTGCGTGGCGTCGCGTCCGCAGCAGGTGTGGCTTAAGGCCCGGCCACGACATTTGTCTAAGGGCTGATTTTTCAATCCCCAAATAAACCTATTCGTTAGTTAAAATGATCACCATCCTTTTCTAAAATCATCAGTCAAAAAAGGACAAGGCTAATATTTATTTGACACATACTGTTAACTGGGGATTGAAAAATCAGTCCTAAGGCGTTGTATCATTTCATAATTTTAGGACAGATATAAAAAAATCTTCACATTAGGACTTGAGCTTTATATGCAGGAGTCAGTAAGCCTAAAGAAGGGCTCGACTCACGACTTAAAAAACTCGGTGTCTTTTAAGCTCGATAGTCCCGTAAAAATGAGAAGAGTCCTAAAATAGGACTTAAAGAACTCGAGTCTTTACCAACGCTAGCTTTAGCTACATTCTCCAGAGTTTTGCGGCAAGTATAGTAAAGGATCTGTGCATAGTGTGCATGTAACATACCGATCATTCTGCTAAGATGACTCAGCGAATGACTCAAGCCAAGACTTGCAGTAAATCATTGCAGACTTGCGGACCTAAAAGGGACCGCGATTTTATGGACCCTGTTTACATAATTGACGGATGCTTCGGGTTATTGGTTCGGGGAATGAAGGTTGAAAATTACGGTTTAATGAAGTTTCTAATTAAGTCTTCGTATGCCGGAACGTGGATCCACCCCTTATTCATAAGATAAGCGTCTCATAACTTAACAAACCACTAAGTAATGTTTGTCCCTTTCGGTTCTTATAGATATAATATTGATAAGATCGAAAGGGACAAACAATACTTAGCGGCTTGCTTGATAAACGTTTATGAATAAGGGAGTAGGTAAGCTAATAAATAACTAGTGTCCTCCACGAATGATTCGTTTATACTTAAGGTGGTGGAGTACTAAGTAATTTGTCTTCTCGTGGAGATCCGATAGTGGCCCTTCAAAATCAAGCTCATCAATATAACGTACCGCATTATTAAAGAAATTTTCTTCTAACGAACTGCGATACTTTTGTCTCTAGGACAACAGGATAGAATAACGTCGACAAAAAATATTCACCCTACAGTCGTTTTAGGAGATTGATACAAACCGAATTGCATAAATGAGATAGTGTGACAAAAAAAATCACAACATGGCACACGCTAAACACATCAAAGCGGGCATCGCTGAAGATCATTCTGTAGAGCACTTGGGGGGTCACAGACCGACCCAGATACTTGTAAACAGCCCGCGCCGATAGACGCGTTAGCCGTGCCAATTTGATAGGCCTTTACTTTAGCGGTGGGCTCCAAAATATATTAACGATTTTGATCCTTGTGCCATGGGCATACGTTCTGAAATGTACGTATACATATTCATATAGATACATAGTTTAGAAGTACGTATGGACCTAACGCTTAGCTGTACTAATTGAGTGGGTTCGAATCCTGGCGCGTACTACTCAATTTATAGTGCGTCGTTTTTGTGAAAACCGCGCTAATATTTTGGGAAGGCTTCACTCAATTAATATTATATGGAATAATTCATAAAATTTCAAATTGTTACGTCGAGAAGCAAGTATGTAACAGATTTTTCAAATGAGAGCACAATTTGAATTGTACAGTCAACCAATTTGAATCTTAGGCCACACGGGGACTATGTCAAAGTGAAGTTGTAAATCAGATTGTAAGGAATCTGTTACTACTTGTCATTTCGACATGGTACTAAAGTGAAGTGGCTTACGGTTCCAATTGGTAAAATGTACCTACAGTAACATAGGGTGTAAAAACAGTACTCCTTTTGGCAGTCGTTAAAGCAGAATTATGCATGTAGGCTGATGATGTTATGTGATAGTAATAAACGGGCCAAACAACTTTTCGATCGAGACTATTTTGTCCCGTAACGCAGGAGACAGAAAATATGTCGATGTAAAAGTTGATTGGCCTATACATTGAGATATTTACTTTTACAGTCTGCATATTTACATTTGCGGAACATATTCCTCTCTGTATACCAGTTTCATATACTTTATCCAGTCCACCAGTTTAGCGCTGGGTATTTCCGCAAAATGTTGAACATTTGTTACAAGGCAGTTTTGTTGCCCCTATTTTTAGGGTTCCGTAGCCAAAATGGCAAAAACGGAACCCTTATAGATTCGTCATGTCCGTCTGTCCGTCTGTCACAGCCGATTTACTCGGAAACTATAAATGCTACAGTAACGAAATTTGTTAAGGATATGTGTTGTATGAACCGCTACAGGATTATGATACTAGATTGTAAAAAAAACCATTGGGGTGGGGGCCCTCCATTATACATGTAGCTGAGGGACAGAAAAATATTTTTTGTTGTATATAAGCGTGTGGAGTATTAATAGAAAGGTCTTTGAAAATGATATGAAAGTTTATAAATCTCATTTTTATTTAAGCAAATCGTTTTCGAGGTATCAGCTCTGAAAGTCTGAAAAATGTGTCCCCCCCCTCTATTTTTTAAACTACGCGATATAAAATTCTAAAAAAAATATATTGTTACGCCGGTGGCATGATAAAAACTACAAATATGATTTTAGACACGTTAGAAGCGTTTTCAGCAGGCTGAAATGCGTTTTCAGGCCGTTTCAGAAGGTCCTCTTTCACATACTACAAAATCAAATATTCACCCCAGATACCGTCGTTTTCAGGCGCCTGAAACATGTTTTCAGGCCGTGAAACGGCCTGAAAACATGTTTCAGGATACCCTCTATCCGATGGCGCAATAACCTGAAAACCCGTTTTCAGGCGTTTTCAGGACCCCTTTTGGGCCTCTCAAGTACAAATCGGTATATAGCTAAATTTCCCATAGGAGTGAAAGAGAAAGCACTATTAGATAAAGACAGCATGAGAGAATGTTCTGGAAGGATGTGAATGAGACAGCTATAGAGAGAACATTCTGGACGGGTGTGAAAGAGAAACCTGTAGAAAGAGACAGCGATACTCTAGAATGTTCGCGCACCTAACTCGGGAACTTTCTAGAGTCGAATCTTCTCGTACTTTGTAGATTTGAGTGGCTGGTATAAATACACAGCATGACCCGGCCGAGGAGTAGTTTCAATCGAGACAGCGAAGAGATAACATTAAGAGCGAAGACTGCGATTCTACGGCGAGTTTGAGAGTGTAAAAGTGAAACAGTGTGACGTGTTAAGTGTGCGATCAGTGTTTTAGTTTGGTGTTTGTTCTTTTAATTAGTAATTAAAGTCTCAGTTTTAATTAGTGGCTTATTTATACATTTTCTATAGAAAACCCACCCCACGAACGTAACATTTGGTGTCAGAAGCGGGATAGAAAATGGGTATAACGCCACGTGACAACGAGACCGAGCCAAAAGGAGTTGTGACCCGGAGCCAAGCTGCACGCGAGGAACCTGCAGCGCGGGAGGATATTGCAGTACCTGAAGAACCTCTAGCATGTGAGGATACTGCATCTAAGCCCGGAACGTCTGGTTTGCAGGCTAAGAGTACTCAAGACGTAGACCTCAGAACTATTCTGATTCTCCTGAAGGAGCAGTCGCGGAAACAAGAAGAACAGTTGCGGAAACAAGAAGAACAGTCGCGGAAACAAGAAGAACAGTTGCGGAAACAAGAAGAACAGTCGCGGAAACAAGAAGAACAGTTGCGGAAACAAGAAGAACTGTCGCGGAAACAAGAAGAACAGTCGCGGAAACAAGAAGAACAGTCGAAATTGATTCTTCAAGAGTTGCACAAGGCTGCTACTGAATGGAAGCAAGAAATGTACAAAGTCCAAGGGAAGCTCAGTGACATGGAGAACAAGATTCATGTTATAGAGGAAGCGGTTGAGCGTCGCCTCCAGAAGCTTGAATTAAAAGTAGCTAATGGCATCAGTACCTGCGCACCCGAGATATCTGTGCCGGGAGGTGGAAAATTTAAGGCACCTCCTTTTGATGGAACATCTTCGTGGGCGGCGTACAAGCTACAGTTTGAGTCCGTGTCCAAAGCAAACGGTTGGAGTAAGGAGCAAGCGATGACGGCTCTGACGCTGGCACTTCGTGACGAGGCTCTTACAATTCTAGAAGCTCTTGGAAAAGAGCAAACTTACGACCGGCTTCTAGAAGCATTAGAAGCCCGTTACGGAGACAGTCATCTGGAACATGTCTACCGAGCTCAGCTGAAAGACAGAACGCAGGGACGTAATGAGACATTGCAACAATGGGCCCTGGAAATTGAAAAGCTGGTCAGAAAGGCATACCAACGTTCAGCTGGCTCTTTGATAAAAACCATGCTGGTGCAGGCATTTGTTGATGGGATCCGAGATTTGGAAGTAAGGGCGGCAGTACGACTAGGGCACCACGAAAGCCTTAAGGATGCCGTAGCTCATGCCCTAGAAGTTGAAGCTGTACGCCAAGATTCATCAGGATCGTATAAGCTACGTGAGATTTCTGCCAGGGAGCCGATTGCACCTCATCGGGAGTTTGGGCCACGATGTTACCATTGTGGAGAACGTGGCCATATACAAACTAGTTGCCCGAAAAGAAAGATTGCACCTCATCGGAAGTTTGGGCCACGATGTTACCATTGTGGAGAACGTGGCCATATACAAACTAGTTGCCCGAAAAGAAGCATTGCACCTCATCGGAAGTTTGGGCCACGATGTTACCATTGTGGAGAACTTGGCCATATACAAACTAGTTGCCCGAAAAGAAGCAGCAGGAGAGAACGAGATGAATCCCCTGTGACCAGGAATAAGGGCTCTGTACGACCAGAGCCGCAGCAGGGAAACGAGTAAGAGCCAGGACTAAGGGACGAGTGCTGGCTGGAGGTCGAAATGTCCCAGTAGTTATCTCACAAGCCAACGACGGGAATAGTCTGGTCGTCAAGGGAGAAATTGGTGGAATACCATGTAACCTTACTATCGACACCGGAGCTTCTCGGACGGTGATTAATCATTGGCTTCTGAAACACCTGACTCGAGGTCATGTAGTCCAGCCGACGCATCAACAGCTGCTTACAGCCACTGGCCAGTATATTCCCATCAAGGGAGAGACAGGAGTGGATTTAAGAATTGGCAAGCACACTTATCGGCACAAAGTGATTGTTGCCGACATAATTGATGACTGTATTATTGGACTAGATTTTATGAGGTGCCATGGTTATAAAATTGACATGGAAGTTGGAGTCCTGAAAACTAGATTTGATGAGGTTCCAATGGAAGGAAGAATTAGTGGGAATGTTTACTGCTCTAGAAGACCTGTTCTCCTACCAAAGGCACAGGTTCGAGTCCCAGTGCGTTTACCAGGAACAGCAAGTCAGGGAGGGCGTCGATGTGTAGTTGTGGAAAAAGTAAACCATGGATGGCAGCTCGTACAGTGGTTACGAAGATCAATGACGTTACGTATCGGATACGGAGGAATTTACGAAGCCCATGCAAGATTGTTCCCGTTGACCGGCTCGCCAAATACCACGGAAATAATGATGCTCGGGACGAGCATGTCTTAGGAGGGGGTAGTGTTACGCCGGTGGCATGATAAAAACTACAAATATGATTTTAGACACGTTAGAAGCGTTTTCAGCAGGCTGAAATGCGTTTTCAGGCCGTTCAGAAAGTCCTCTTTCACATACTACAAAATCAAATATTCACCCCAGATACCGTCGTTTTCAGGCGCCTGAAACATGTTTTCAGGCCGTTTCAGGATACCCTCTATCCGATGGCGCAATAACCTGAAAACCCGTTTTCAGGCGTTTTCAGGACCCCTTTTGGGCCTCTCAAGTACAAATCGGTATATAGCTAAATTTCCCATAGGAGTGAAAGAGAAAGCACTATTAGATAAAGACAGCATGAGAGAATGTTCTGGAAGGATGTGAATGAGACAGCTATAGAGAGAACATTCTGGACGGGTGTGAAAGAGAAACCTGTAGAAAGAGACAGCGATACTCTAGAATGTTCGCGCACCTAACTCGGGAACTTTCTAGAGTCGAATCTTCTCGTACTTTGTAGATTTGAGTGGCTGGTATAAATACACAGCATGACCCGGCCGAGGAGTAGTTTCAATCGAGACAGCGAAGAGATAACATTAAGAGCGAAGACTGCGATTCTACGGCGAGTTTGAGAGTGTAAAAGTGAAACAGTGTGACGTGTTAAGTGTGCGATCAGTGTTTTAGTTTGGTGTTTGTTCTTTTAATTAGTAATTAAAGTCTCAGTTTTAATTAGTGGCTTATTTATACATTTTCTATAGAAAACCCACCCCACGAACGTAACAATATGTTATGCACATTAATAAACTCTATCAACGATTTTTAGTTTGATTTATTTTAACTACTGTACCAATTAATTTTCCGAAACCGAGTTTTATCCACAAAAAATGTATGAGGTCGTTCCCCCCAAATAAGTGAACCCTCCAAGCTTAATTTTGCGAATATTTCATTATTGACCTTACTGTACAACATTGGCCGATTTGCGTAAGATTGACATTCATGTCATTTCCCTTCCCTATTTATATATTCTTTACAAGTATATAGGCACCGTCAATTATATAGCCCGCGTTCACGCCTCGCTTTGAGCTGCGCTCGCGAGACGCGAGGCGTGAAAGCGGGCTCAGTGCTTGATAATAGGGACCTAGGCTCTCCGAAACATGTCGCGCGTAGTGACTATTGAAATACACGTTAACCGTTTAATAATATTTTTATGTATTATGTATCACGAAAAAAAAAAACAATTATTCTAAAGAGTTCATAATAATACCCATCGAGCCTGTAATTGAGTACGTAGAAACACCAGCAAATACCAAGTTTTATACCTGAGCCTTATGACTCAGAGCGGGTCAACGAACTCAACGCTCCAGCTACTTACAGTACTAAGCAAAGATTATGCATTTCGATTTTCTTTGGCCGTGTATTTGCATTTATTGAATTTTAACAAAATTTTTACTTACTTCAATTCGTTCCGATATTTTTTATCGTTAATCAAATCTTACCGCAGGCCTAGCAAAAGATGCCATTCTCCAATAGGGATGATGACTGTAGTTAAAATAAGTTATTTAACATTATGCACGACATAACATAATACACGAAGAAAGTATTACTAAGATGTAGATTGCAGTAATTTTTGTACAGAACTTCTATTTAATAAATTGAAAAGAACTTAAAAGAGTAGGTAATTTGGCAATACTCAAACGTGACGTCACTTTTGAGTATTTCATATAAAATTCCATAGTCGTGATCGTTTTGACAGTTCGAAGAAAGATGCTGATTTGACTTGCCAGTGCAGTCATTATCATGCCTATTGTATAAGCGATGCTATAAATGTATGAGAATGACAGATTCGTGCGAAAAATCACGTGACCATTTCCATTCTATGTAGCGTTGAAAATGTCGGAAAAAATGTACTTAATGTTTTTTTCGGGAATCTTAATGAAAATTCCGTTTTTTTTCGGGTTTTTACAGAAATAATCAATGTCACTGTCACTCCTTTCCATCTATTTCAGTTGACTTTTCCTCAATAACATCGCGTTCTCCTCGTATAAATGAAAATTAGACCTAATTCACATGGACTTAAGAATCAAAAATTTAAGTGGTTTTTCGAAAAAATCCGGAAAAAAAACGAGTTGTTGCTTGAAGATATAGTTGGAAAGTAAAGCATACGTTAGGTTTTTCTCGATACGTACAGCATTCTATACGTATAGCGCTCGCATATTGGAGCGAGCGCGATATAATGTATTTGTATTACATATCGAGTACCGATACTTGCAATGTCATGGTACAACTACGACCTCGGTGGTATAACAAGCCATCTTCGAAAACCCTACGTCACTAGAGGAGTTCCTAATACTGATAGGCAATGCATTAAACATTTTTACTCCTAACACCCCCACAGAGTTTTTGGATTTAGCTGTGGAATGAGCAGGCACCAGGAGGAGATGACCTCCGCGCGTGCTCCTTCCAGACTGTTGCTCTCGGCTCTTGTAAGAGGTGAAATTGTCCCTGACGTACTTACACGCTTCCAATATATAGACGCTTGGTAAGGTGAGGATTTTCAGGTTAGTGAATAGGGCTTTGGCCGGATGGTCGTAGGGTTTCCTCGCGATTATTCGTATCGCTCGCTTTTGGAGTTTAAATACTCTCTCACGATCGGCCGCAGTCCCCCAAAGATCAACCCCATAAATTAAAACTGAATGGAAATATCCATATACCTCCGAAGTAATCGAACGTGTAAGTCAGAACCGCTTTCGGCTTTTCAAACATTTGTTTTGACAAAATGAATAACTTTACGCAAAATTTAAATGACTAAAGACCTTATCGATAAAACGCGGCGGAAGTCCGCCCGTGAGATAAAGCCCCAGCTGACATTATCGGAGTTTTAGTACTGAAACTTTAGGACCCTGTCGTATTAATTTAACAGGACGTTCAGAACAACTTGCGTCTATACGTTACTTCGACAGAGTTCTAAAATATTCAGGTTGGTTATATTTTGTACTTTGTCAGCGTAACCCACATGAGACGTTCAAAGGGAATTGCTTTTAATACGTTACTTCGACAGGGTACTAAAATATTCAGGTTCGGGATCGATTTTATTGTAGGTGGGATAAGTAGCTAGCGTAGATTGAAACAGCGTAGCGTATTATATTCTGTGGTATTGTACACAAAAACCATTAACCCTTATTCATAACATAAACGTGTACTACTACTTTTAGCTCTTATAAGATTGATAGAGACAAAACAATACTTAGCGGTTTGCTAATTTAGGAGAAGTTTACGAATAAGGGGGTTTGAATTTACGAATTTCAATAATTGCCGCTAACAAGTGCAACACAGATATTAGCGCGCGCGAAGCGTGCGCAAAGTTCGTTTTTGCGCACTGGTTAGGAAAAATTTTGTGCACATGTTAAGGACCTTGACCAGTTCGATTTGCGAACGGGACGAATTGCCAACGGGACGAACCGCGAACGGGTACTAGTTGCCAACGGGGCAAATAGCGAAAGGGTCAAGTTGCCAACGGGGCAAATAGCGAAAGGGTCAAGTTGCCAACGGGGCAAATAGCGAAAGGGTCAAGTTGCCAACGGGGCAAATAGCGAAAGGGTCAAGTTGCCAACGGGGCAAATAGCGAAAAGGTCAAGTTGCCAACGGGGCAAATAGCGAAAGGGTCAAGTTGCCAACGGGGCAAATAGCGAAAAGGTCAAGTTGCCAACGGGGCAAATAGCGAAAGGGTCAAGTTGCCAACGGGCAAATAGCGAAAGGGTCAAGTTGCCAACGGGGCAAATAGCGAAAGGGTCAAGTTGCCAACGGGTCGAAATGGGAACGGGACCATATGCGACAAAATCCCAGAAGGATTATATTTGTAACATATTCAAGAGTGGCAGTAGTACAGTCAACGACAAAAATAATATGGTGCACACAAAAATATGTCCCGATGCACTCCAATTCTGTGTAATAAGAACGTATATTATACATATTTATGAGCGGATTCTTTCGATACTTATTTTTGCACTTGACTGCATAACTGGTAAAGCGGCCGCCTAGGCGGCGTCTAAGATAGGTAGGTACGTAGTAAAGGCTTTCTTGTCTATGAACCCAAAAGATTAAGCTGTTGTAATCTGTACCCGTTATTTAACTAAATCATACCCTCGGAATTCAAATATTACGTCACGACTATTGTCTGTTAAATAATGGGGGACGCATTCAAAACAAATATGGTTGGTTCATTGTAATATGATATCGTGGTCGATAGCGTATAATATTACGTGTGCATACCCCTTTATATTACACTTTTGGTAGCATTGGTAGTAAACAAGTGACTTTCTGCCTGTTTGTACCACATCTGCGGCCCTACCCCGAAAAACGAAATTCGTAAATTTCGAGGATTTGCCTCTCTCACTCTAATGATGCCTTAGTTTGAGTGACAGAGAAAAAATCCTCGAAATTTACGAATTTCGATTTTCGCAGTAGTAGGCCAGTTTACTCAACCATGTATCTGAAACACTCGCTTGATGAAAAAATAACCTGTATCCAGAATTCCAGAGTGAAAGAAGGCTTTTTGCTGGTGGTAGGACCTCATGCAGGGTCCGCACGGATAGCCACCACCGTCTTACCCGTTAACCTGCCACTAAATAGCAGTGTTTGCACTGCTGTGTTTCGGTTTGGGGGTAAAATAGCTGGTGTAATTACTGGCATTGATAGAGGCCATCCATCCAAGTTCTCAGGGTAGGCAGCGCGTAGGCGATTTTTTGGTCACTATGTAACCAAAAGTGAAAGGGATGGGGATCGGCCCATCCCCATCCCTTCCACAAGGCTTAGGCTAGGGGATCCCTTAGGCTCTTCCAAAATCAATTGACAATATTGACATGAATTTGGCTAAAACCATTTATGAAATCCTTTATTAGTATGCAATAAGAGTGCAAAAGAAACAACTCAGACTACACCTATTACACCTATTGATGATAATACAGCGTGATTTGCCTTAAAAATACTGGCAAAGATTTCCATTTGAACTGTAAATCTATCTCTCTGCAATAATAAAAACAAGGGCTCAATATCAATTTCTAAGTAGTACAATCTGGTGGAGTACCTATGAATTAATGTCATGGGTTATGGTTTTGTTTAGAAACAGATCAGAGATCAGAAATTAATCTGTCAGTCGGCCAGACTTCTCATGTTACAATTGAATCATATGAAACTTAATAGTGTGGTTTGCAGTATCACTAAATCAGGTTTAGATAGTGTTGCAAACTGTGTATACTTGATACAATTTCACACACTAAACAATTAAACATGCCACAATATGGTAAATTTTAAATGCCACTGAACATTATTATCATTGATATTTTCAATTTAATTTTTGAATACCTATTGTTCACATTTTTAGCTAAAGGCTTGGTTTTACAGTCATAAAAGAATAAGAAAAAGCAAATAAAATATGATAATAACCCCTGTTGGGAAAAGAATAAAAATGAATTGCATTATAAACAGTTCTGTTTTTTTATGTGACTTAGGTAGACAACTGAGCTCTCAGCCCACCTGATGGAAAGCAGTAACTGAGGCCCATGGACATAGCGACCAAAAAATCGCCTATGCGCTCCCTACCCTGAGAACTTTGATGGATTGCCTCTATCTATGCCAGTAATTAAACCGGCTATCTTACCCCCAAACCGGAACACAATACTAACTATTTAGCGGCAGGTTAAAGGGTAAAACGGTGGTAGCTATCCGGGCGGACCCTGCATGATGTCCTACCACCAGCAAAAATATCTATAAATTTTGTGAAACTATTTCCATAATTTTTATTGGAAATCAGAAGGTAGAAAATAAACAACTGCTCTATAAATGAGAGTAGGTGCCAAAATAATGAAACCTGAATATATGTGGCTGTATAAACGTCGTGCCTTGAAAGGTACCTACTTTTACTTTTAAAAGTGACAAGAATGTTGTCATTTAGACAATGTCATTTTTATTTGCTGATGTTAGGATAATTTTGTTTATCTCTCATATTTTATTAATGTTTTATATTTAATACTAATGTGTGCTTGAATTGTTTTGAGTACGGTTTCTCGTACGATAAGGCCAAGTACCATAACGTAATTGTGGTTAGGTTGTCCGACCAATTAATCAAAATTAACGTTTCCATTCATGAATTTACTGGTCCTCCTAAGTAAGTGTTTGTAATTCACTAGTATAATATTCAATTTTAATGATTTTCAGATAAATGCTATTCTTACCTCTTAGATGACATTTCCGCCGTCATTTTTGCTTATCCACTTTTTCAGTCACGTTAATGAAATAAACAAACTAAAGTCCATTATCTAGTACATTAACACTTAAACATAAAAATGCATTTCACTGTGCATCGAATAATTATGTATTATTTTGGGAAAACCAAAAAAAAATTGAGACCTCTATGCACTTTGTGCATCGCATGGAATCTGTCAAATCGACATAGAGAACAATCCGTTTTACGACGCAGTTTTTTAATAACTGTATCGTTTTAACTTCGTTTCACTATAATATTAATATTTCTTATTTGGGTAAAAAATACATTTTGAATCTTATAATATTTATACATTTGTATGGCTGCACCTATGCAGAAATCGCTTTAAGTACAAGCGATTCAAATATTCTACGCGTAGACTACAGATCATAAACGTACAGTTCGTCAAAAGAAACGTTTCACTTTCGTTCAGTGGTTGCTACGGCAACTTTGTATTGATAACAACTCATGGCCAATGGCCGTGTCTAAATTTTTTGTGTTTACTGTCATTGTGTCAAGTTGTAATGAGTCCGAGAAACAAATCGCCTTATCGATCAAACATTTGTATTTGTAGTTAACAGTGCCCTAAATGTAAAGTTGCAGTAGCCGCTGCAGAGATGTTCAAAAACACATTTCAGTCGGGTTTCCTCTCGATTCTTTACAGTATTGGCAGCAAACCTCTGCAAATATGGGACAAGAAGGTTCGAAATGGTCACATAAAGAGGATTACGGACAACGACATTCAAAGTCTGGTGCTAGAAATAGTTGGGACCAACGTTAGCACCACGTATATAACCTGTCCCGCCGATCCAAAGAAGACGCTCGGCATCAAACTTCCATTCCTAGTTATGATTATCAAGAACTTAAAGAAGTACTTCACGTTTGAAGTTCAGGTAAGATTTACGCAGAACTAGTCGAGTTTTATCTTTGGAATGTACTTTACAAAAAAAGTTAGGTTATGTCTTTCATATTTTAAGGTTAGTATTTCACCGCCGTTTTTATAAGAACTATAATTTGTTGCAGGTTTTGGATGACAAAAATGTACGACGAAGGTTCAGGGCAAGTAACTATCAGTCGACAACGCGTGTGAAGCCATTCATCTGCACCATGCCAATGCGTCTCGACGAGGGTTGGAATCAAATCCAGTTCAACCTAGCAGATTTCACCCGGAGAGCTTATGGAACGAATTATGTAGAAACCCTCAGGGTTCAGATACATGCAAACTGTAGAATAAGGAGAGTTTACTTCTCTGATAGATTGTACTCTGAGGATGAGCTGCCAGCAGAGTTCAAGCTATTCCTTCCAATACAAAATAAAGCAAAAGCAACAGTTGCTACATAATCAAATCTGTTAGAACTAATGAATTGTCATTACTATAGTAAAATGTACTTTTAAGTTTATTTGTTTTGTATGACACTAACAGAGACAGTGCACCCCTATTTGATATGCAGCATTTTGTTTTTACGTGTGGGAAATACAAAAAGCACATTAAAAAAGGAGATATTTCATTTCCTCCCAAACATTCATCATAAGGGTCAAATTAGGTTGTGAAACCCATTGATTGAGATCTAATATTACATAATAATAAGTCTTTACAATCAAGGAAGCTGAAAAAGTGAACAAATTCATAAAAACTTTGATTAAATATGGTTCTACGGACAAATCTCTGTTGTAGACTGCAGAAGTGTAGAGTATGTACGGAACCTGAACTGAAGGCATCTGACACCAAGGCACGCCCATATATCTCACGTGCCTTCATTTTCCGTACGGACTCTACCTGCGGGAAGGCCTATACTACCCTCCGACGTATAAAGTATCTGAAACTAATGAGCAACTCTCAGAAAACTTGAAGTCTTCAGGGTAGAAATGATCATCATACACCTAGCAACACTGGATGTGAGATGACAATTTATTTGACATTGACAGGTGGACGGTGGACAGGGTGGATTATTAATCCTACATCATGAATGTAGGATTAATATGGATTTGACAACGTTATAATAATAGCAAGAACGAAAGGGATGGTCTTATGAAACTTTTTACTAGTGGAAGTGAAAAGGAACGATAATCGTCCGTCCTTATCACTGTGCCACATGAATGTAGGATTAATATGGATTTGACAACGTTATAATAATAGCAAGAACGAAAGGGATGGTCTTATGAAACTTTTTACTAGTGGAAGTGAAAAGGAACGATAATCGTCCGTCCTTATCACTGTGCCACTATTTTTTGTGTGTGTGTGCATTAGATGCTAAATGTAAGTGCCAGACAAATGCGTTGAATACGTCACTAAGTGCCTGTGTGGCACTTTCGTCTTAGTAGTAAGTGACTATGTCTATCCCTCTTAGTGGCACACTATGTGCGGCCCCTCGCTGTGCCACTATTTTTTGTGTGTGTGTGCATTAGATGCTAAATGTAAGTGCCAGACAAATGCGTTGAATACGTCACTAAGTGCCTGTGTGGCACTTTCTTCTTAGTAGTAAGTGACTATGTCTATCCCTCTTAGTGGCACACTATGTGCGGCCCCTCGTCCTACATTCATGGGGTGGACACGAGGGGCCGCGCCGAGTGTGCCACTAAGAGGGATGGATATATAGTGAGCGTTGTTGCCATGCGAGAAAAATTACCCCATCATTTACCCTATTATATGAAACAATATTAAAATGTAATATCAAATATGTTTATTTAAGTGGAGTTTTAGTTTCTTAGTGTACCTTATTTTATTTTATTTACGAAATAGTATTTTAAACTGTCATAGATACGTGGCGTTTTTCAAGCAAAATATACATCTTTACCGAATATCAATTAAATTGCATTTTAACGTATACCAACCGACAGTAGAATCCAAAAAAAGAATGTAAGCAAATATGGCTGACATTCCATAGCATCTGACGTGTTTGAAACTTATCGTGAGATACGTTCGCAGATATAATTTTAGGTTACCACTATAAATATCAATATTTTTTACTAAAAATGTATGTGAACTCTTTCAAGTTCGGAATAAAACTACGATTGTGTTTTATTATGGAATAATGCAAGTTATTAGGATTGTTTACATTTTTTTGGATTCTACTGACGAATGGTGTAAACGGTTTGCGGACAGCTCATATTGACTAGCAAAGACGCATTATTTACTTAAAAATAATACATTTATTTTACTTTTAGGTATACACTATCTTCTACCATCCCCGACTCTCAATTTCAACTCGTCAATAATGATATATTTAGTAACTTATCGACATTAAATTAAAATGTATATATATATCATCATCGATTTCATTAGAAGAATGAAAAATTACATGTACCTACTTACCACAAACAACATAGTACATAAACCCTCGATTACCCAAACTAGTTTGGGCAAACTTATTCGGATAATTTAAATAGGATAAGGTAAAATAAAACGACAACGTATATACAAATAACATTTAATTTACTCATAAATAATTAGAATTCTATGGAAAGAAAACATTTGCAAGTGCACCATCGGGCCAAACCACCATTTATACATTATAATAATTTTACGAACGTGGGCAACTATCATACTGAAATTACCCCAAAATTTTGGGTAATTATACCCTCCTTGCCCTGGCATCCCTCGAACAATAACAAAGTCACTGAATTATTTCCCTTTTCCGAGTTAATTATGGCCAAAATGCTTTCTAATGACTAGTATTTTTATTAGTTTACATTTTAAAATGGATTGCTAACAGTTTCATTTAGAATTAGACTGAAAAACACTATATTTACCTGCGAAAGGTTATGTCAGCAATTTTTCGCTCGTTTCTACTTTTACAGCCTAGTACTTCGCATCGCACCATATCTAGAAGATAAACACAGATGAAATTGTTCAAAATAAGCCTTGGGATAAGTTGTTTGTGTCCACTTTCACATTGAAAACATTTAATTTCACTCCCACCAGACGTATGTGACGTATTCAACGTATTTGTCTGACACGTAGATGCTAAGTGCCACACAAAAAATAGTGGCACAGTGATAAGGACGGACGATTATCGTTCCTTTTCACTTCCACTAGTTAAAAGTTTAATAAGACCATCCCTTTCGTTCTTGCTATTATTATTACGTTGTCAAATCCATATTAATCCTACATTCATGGGTGGACAGTATTTCTTTTTTTTTAATAATTATCGCCTGGATCCTAGCCCATAAAGCATTTTACACTTGAAAGTTATTGCTGCAAGTTTTGACACGCAACTATGGGTAAGAGTGAGGAGCAATGTGCTGGTCGTATACAGTACAACCAGCTAGCCAGTAAAAAAAGGCAACAATTTTTTTTTATTTGAAATTTTGGCTTCATGCCAACATTTTAAAAAATTACCTTGATTTTCTACTGTCAAGCTAATGGCTAGACTATCTATAAAATCCTGAGTAAGGCTAAGGACATAGGTATGCAGAAAGAGCGAGCGAGATAGGTAAGAAACCGAACTTTTCTAATTGTTCAAGTTTGCAACCTTTCGGTTTATTGTGGCAGTACTGCCAATATAGAATTTAAAAGTTTGACGTTTCCCCCTCCCTAGGATTGGCGAAAACGTCAGTGTGATTTAAAACCGTTGTGGAGTCAACACAGTTCTCGCTTTCGTAACTTTTTCGTATTAGAATTTAAACACCATTGACACGTATCGTAGCTCAGTCAACATATTATAATAGTGGAAGCAGCAAGTGCTAAGGAACCCTCAAGACCGTGTCTGTAAGGCGGACGCTAGGCTAAGTTGGACGCTGAAGGTAACGATTTAGGTGACTTCAGCTGGCCGGAGGAGCCCAATCTGAACCGACAGCAGAACAGCAAAGCCTGGGATCCAATCTCCAGCATCCGGAACAGAAGGTAACCTTATTCACTTCGCTATAGTTTCCCGTAATTTTGAATTAGCAACAACGTTCTTGCTCACCCACCCTAACGTATTCTCATTTAAAACACTTTCGTCGTAACGGTTAATTTTCGAATTTATTTACAGTCCACTTCTTTCGTTTCATTAACATTTTTGGTTCTCCGAACCGGATATTTTGATAAGTGACCTCTGGTTTTATCGTTTTATTTTCGCTTAGTCACTTATTGGAATCCGTTTATTTGTTTTCCTGTCATAACATTGAGAAAAAAAATTAGGGTAGGAATTGTAAAAATACTTGTGGGTAAGCAAGAAAGTTGATCGTGTAGTGGTGTTTAAATTTAGTTCATTCAATCATTCACGTTGCTGTTTATTGCTGCCAACACTTTCGTTTGTGTCAGTGTCACTGTCAAATTAGACAGTCTGTCATCAACTGGTTCGATTTTCGAAGTTAAGTTTTGTATACTTAGTTGTTGTTTGTTTGTGTTTTGTTTATTATTGAGTTAATATGGGACCCGGTGATAAGTCAATGGAGGCAGATGCTGGTGTTAACCCAGTGTTGATTGCACGAGACTACGCAGTAATGCGCGTAGAGTATTTAGAAATGTTGTCGGATGTGGAGTTAGCTTTGTGTGATGAATCTGAGCTAACTTCTATAGCTCAAAACTTTCATGATGCTCAAATAAAGCTTTTGAGTACCATGCCGAGGAGTGAACATCGGGAAATCTGTAGTTACACGGCGACGTTCGACACAAAACTTAGGTTAGTAAGAGCGCGCTTAATGAGGGATTTAAAAGACGCAACTACGAAAACGAAACAACTTATTATGCCAAAATTGCCGAAGTTACAGATTAAGCCTTTCGATGCTAGGGTTGAGAATTGGATATCATTTATCGAACTTTTTAATTCTCTAGTGCATAAACGCACAGATATTGCGCCAGTTGAGAAGTTGCATTATTTATTATCGAGTGTGCAAAATGAGGCGTATGATCTGATAAAAAATTACCCTGTCAATGATGACAACTATAACTTGGCATATGACACATTATATAGGCAATATAATAAACCTAGACTTATAGCAACAACCTACTATGAAAAGTTAGTTCAATGTGAAGCGGTGAAGGGATGTCGGCCTAGTGACCTGCAGCGGGTTCATAGGGTTTTTAATGAAAACTTGTCGATATTGAAAGGCTTTAAGTTACCTGATGTTAATTTCATGCTTGTGCAATTACTGTGGTCGAAGCTTGATAAGAGCACTAAAGAGCAATTTGAGCTAGAGCATAACTCGGATGACATCCCTGTGTTTAGTGAATTGCAGGATTTTATAGAAAAGAGATATCGAGCTTTAGATACTGCAGGATTTACAGGGTCTATTGCCAGTTCCGCTCAATCTAATATTAATAGGCCTATTAGTAGGGCAAAGACAGCTTTGTTTGTGTCTGCTCTATGTTGTGTTTTGTGCAGGGAAGGACATAAGCTGGAATCATGTCCAACATTTTTGGGATATGACCCAGACACCCGTTTCAATTTAGTTAAACAAAAGAGGTTGTGTATCTTGTGTCTGGGAGATTCACATTCAGTGAAGGCTTGTAAGTCGGAGGAGCGGTGTGAGCATTGCAGATTTTCACACAACACACTATTGCATTTCAACCGACCTAATTCGCTTGTATCCTCGTCTGTGGATACAGAGACACCTGTGGACTTCCAGACCCAGCTATCCATGTTAGCAAATACCCATGTGTTCCCTACTCTATTTGCTACTGCTAAGGTACTGGTAAGAGATAAGCATGGTGGTCTTGTACCTGTACGGGCAGTATTGGATTGTGCTAGTGGGTGTAACTTTATAACCGAGAGTTGTGCTGAGAAACTAGGTATCAATGTCATACATGGGAGGTACGCGGTTGATGGTATAGGTCAGGCATCAGCCCAGCCACATGGCTTAGTTTCATTAGTTGTGCGACCAAGTGTTGGTGAGGTCAAAGCCGCATTCTCAATTGAAGCCTATCTGTTGCCTAGAATATGTCCAGATCTGCCAACTGAACACATCGACATTCCGTCACGGCACCACACTAAGGACCTGCAACTTGCTGATCCCGGTTTTCATACCCCAGGACCTGTTGACATGCTGTTGAGCGTCAACATTTTCGCTTCGTCGTTGCGTCCAGGCCTGATCAATGGTGACTGCGGTGAAGCAACTGCCCTTAACAGTGCTTTCGGATGGCTCTTGATGGGTGGTGCTGCCACCACTGAAGTAGCTCCTTACTCTCGAACTGACTCTTGTTCTCGCTCTGAGTTTCGCTCTCTCTCTGGCTCTCGCTCTTCCTCTGATTCTCGCTCTCGCTCCGATTCTCGATCTCGACCCGACTCTCGCTCTCACTTAGATTCTCGCACTCGCTTAGATTCTCGCCCTCGCTTAGATTCTCGCTCTCGACCCGACTCTCGCTCTCACTCCGATTCTCGCTCTCGCTTTGACTCTCGCTCTCTCTCCGATTCTCGCTCTCGCTCCGACTCTCGCTCTCACTTTGATTCTCGCTCTCGCTCCGACTCTCGCTCTCACTCCGATTCTCGCTCTCGCTCCGACTCTCGCTTTCACTCCGATTCTCGCTCTCGCTCCGACTCTCGCCCCCGATTCGCCTCGCCTTTCGTTTTTTATGCTCGATCTTCTCGTCAGCCTCAATCCCTCTCAGCTATAACTTTATTCTCCATTATCGCTTGCCTATCTGCTCTTGCTTTCACATCCATTCTCGTTGTCACTCTCATTCTAGTTCTCGGGCTCACCATTACTATCGCTGTCGCTATTACTCTTGTCGTCGGATTGCCTATCGCTATATCGTCTTTATCGCCCTTCTATCGGTGCTCTGGACTCCGAAATTACTCTCGTTCCTGTAGTCAAGCCAACTTTCGCTCTCGTTGTGACACTCGTTCCCTCTCTTGCTCTCGCGTCAGGTCATCTGATGGTAGGCGGTCGCCTCGCTCGAGACTCGCACGGCAACGGTATTAGCGTCTAACCTTTATTATAAATGTGTCGTGTCGTCTTTCGTTTGGGTTAATTAGTTTCATTTTCTCGTTCGTATTTTTCCAGTATTCTCTGGGTTAAAACACTGTCGTATTTTGGTAGGCGGATAATGTTCAAGTTTGCAACCTTTCGGTTTATTGTGGCAGTACTGCCAATATAGAATTTAAAAGTTTGACGTTTCCCCCTCCCTAGGATTGGCGAAAACGTCAGTGTGATTTAAAACCGTTGTGGAGTCAACACAGTTCTCGCTTTCGTAACTTTTTCGTATTAGAATTTAAACACCATTGACACGTATCGTAGCTCAGTCAACATATTATAATAGTGGAAGCAGCAAGTGCTAAGGAACCCTCAAGACCGTGTCTGTAAGGCGGACGCTAGGCTAAGTTGGACGCTGAAGGTAACGATTTAGGTGACTTCAGCTGGCCGGAGGAGCCCAATCTGAACCGACAGCAGAACAGCAAAGCCTGGGATCCAATCTCCAGCATCCGGAACAGAAGGTAACCTTATTCACTTCGCTATAGTTTCCCGTAATTTTGAATTAGCAACAACGTTCTTGCTCACCCACCCTAACGTATTCTCATTTAAAACACTTTCGTCGTAACGGTTAATTTTCGAATTTATTTACAGTCCACTTCTTTCGTTTCATTAACACTAATATCTCACGGACTGTATAAAATTATTGTTGTAGATAAAAGTACGTATCGCCAACCGCAGAATATGTCATTTCCTAGATGTTACGTATGTCACTGTGCCATCAACTTTCTTATCAGTTTACGCTTATCTGTGGTAAATAAGCGAAAAATGGGTACTTTTGTAATAGGTTTAAGACTTATTTCTGTAATTTATTTAATACCTTTAGTTGCAAAATGTTACGGTAACGATATATTAGGATGTGGTGGATTTGTAAAGAGTCACGTGAATTTGGATTTCTCTAAAATCGAAATCGGATTGTAAGTTAACCTCACTCACTTAGTTTTCTTATTAATATTAATCCAATTAGACGTTCAAAAACGTTAACACTAAGTAATAAAATGCAACCTATTTATGTTTAATTATAAAATAACTTACACAACATATATCCATTCAGAAATTTCTAATTAAAATCATTATTTCTCCATAGGTATACCAAAGAAGGTAGCCTGAAAGAGAAGACAGAATGCGCTCCAAACAATGGTTACTACTTTCTCCCACTCTATGAAAAAGGGGAATATGTGTTAAAGGTCCATCCTCCTCCAGGCTGGAGCTTTGAACCTTCAGAAGTCAGTTTAAATGTTGATGGCTCTACAGACCAGTGTTCCACAGGCCAAGATGTGAATTTCTCCTTTAACGGATTTGGAATCACTGGATTGGTGATCACAGCTGGGCAGATTCAAGGCCCAGCAGGTATAGCGGTGCAGTTAGTCAATGATAAAGGAGATGTGAGGAACACTGTGACTTCTGCGGGTGGAGATTTCCATTTCACACCTGTTATTCCGGGGAAATACACTGTAAAGGCTTCTCATCCAAGGTAATTTTATTTTATATGGGACAAATGGTCTTAATATTTTTTATATAAAGCTCTTAAAATATTAAATACTAATGAATTCAGTATTCTACAAATATTACTAGGTATGTAGGCAGGTAGATCAAACCATGGAATAAACTACCAGTAGATCACGGTGTTTTCACTTAGTTGAAGTAGTGAATTTGATGTACTCATGACGTCATCGGATATGCTTCCGGAAATTAACGTTAGAGGGTGTTGATATCAATTTCAAGATCTTGTGTTATCTGTACAGCCACTATTTTCTTTTCCGTTACGCGCAGTTAACAAAACGAAAGAAATGACAAAGTATTAGTTTTTTTTCATTACTTGGCTCTCAAAATATTTTTGTTTCATACATAGAGAAATGTAATATTAATTTAGCTATACTTGTATTTTTACTTTTGTCCAATTTGAATTCTTTAGCTACAAATATTTTAGATGCATTTAAAAAATATATTGAATGAACGGAATGTTTTTGCAAGGTCGGCCATAATTAAATTTTCGCTTTGGTTGTCTTCGATGCTTGGACTGGAAGTGCATCGAAACGATATTATTTTAGTGATTTCATACAACGACTGTGCTTGTTCTGGACTCCTATAATTGTGATTTTCCATGTATGTACTGTACATGGATTGGATTTTTGTAAAAATGGTGCGATGCGGTTAAATGTGTTGTTTGCCTAATTGTGGTAAAATGCGTGAGCATTTTAATGTTACTCAAAACGCATATATATGCAAATTGGAAGCCATTCGCAAAAACCGTTTCAAGATGGAAATGTCCCACGAGCTCCGTTCGCCGACATTAGAAAACTGTGCAATGCGGCTACTGTTTTTTTAATTCAACTTCAATCAAACTGATAGCAAATAATATACAGATGCTTAATAAGTTAGTACCTAAAAACTTTATGGATAAGGCTAGTGTAAAAATAAAACTTGAAAGTGACATATTTTTTTTGTTTTATTGTTTCTCGATCCTAGTTCGGGCGAACAGAACTAGGTCACATAATGTGTGAACTTCTTCAGCTGATTCCAAACGAGAAATGCGTGGCAAGTTCACACTTGATGTGATCTGGTTTTGTTTGTCCATTATTTCAAAGGTTACCAATCTACAAAGCTATATATATACCTATACATATATATGTGTATATATATATATATATATATATATATATATTTCCGGGAATGATCAATAGATGGCGCTGCAAGCAAAAACCTTGACTGATAACTCTATACACTACTAGAGTCTGGCTAACGAAAGCTGAGAATGAGTTTTTTACGGAACTTTTCATATGGCATCACAAGCTGAATTGTCAAACGTCATGTTCTGTCTTTCGTTCGACTTGACACCCATTGCTCGCTTTCCACAATTGCAACGTTTTAAGGTGTTTATGATGAAAAATACTATGAAAAGTAATGTTCGTAAGCTGCTGCGTACTATAATAAGTAAATATAAAGAAAAACAAGAGGAGAAAATCATCGCTTAAAAGGAAAAACATGAGTGTTTACACACGATATCGGTGTTCCTAGGTTAGTATGAAGTACCATTTTGATACTTACCTTTATTCAATAAATTTTCTTGTACTTATTATCTAATATACTATCGACTATAATAGATTTAAGTTTGTATTTATGTTAGGTTGATTTAAAATGGTCATTTGTTTTTTTTACCAGAAAGTCTGGGAGAGGTTGAAGGAGTTAATGCTGTCAAAAATACGATAGAAAAGTTATGCTAGTTGGAGAAGAAAGAAAAAAGTTCGCGAGTATAACTGCCTCAGATTGGAAATCAATGACTGACCATTTCATTCATGTGGAAGATAAGTACAGCGAAAGAGGCAATGTCATAAAAACTGCATTAGATGAGTTTATTATGAGATTTATGTGTTATGGCACAAATAGTATGAATCATTAATACGAATCATTGTATGAGTTTTTTAAATCTGACTTTAATTATTCTGAATAAAAAATATAAATATTTCGTTTCCTATTTATTAAAAATACACACACCGGCAGAATTATATTTTTTTAGTACAGATGGTGCATTTTTAGGGTTCCGTAGCCAAAATGGCAAAAACGGAACCCTTATAGATTCGTCATGTCCGTCTGTCCGTCTGTCACAGCCAATTTACTCGGAAACTATAAATGCTACAGTAACGAAATTTGGTAAGGATATGTGTTGTATGAACCGCTACAGGAATGTGATACTAAATTGTAAAAAAAAACCATTGGGGTGGGGGCCCTCCATACATATAACTGAGGGATAGAATTTTTTTTTAGTTGTACATAAGCGTGTGGGGTATTAATAGAAAGGTCTTTGAAAATGATATGAAGGTTTATACATCACATTTTTATTTAAGCAAATCTTTTTCGAGATATCAGGTCTCAAAGTCTGAAAAATGTCCCCCCCCCCCTCTATTTTTTAAACTACGCGATATAAAATTCTGAAAAAAATATATGTTATGCACATTAATAAACTCTATCAACGATTTTTGGTTTGATAAAATTATCTCCTATAGTTTTTGAGGTAGGTTGATTTAACTGTATTTTTTTAATAATAAATTGATAATGGTACGGAACCCTTTGCGCGCGAGTCCGACTCGCACTTGGCCGGTTTTTTTAGGCTCTAGTGTGAGAAGTGGGTCATTTTAAGTCAGGTTCAAAACTTCGGAGGGCCATCTGTACTAACGTCTTACGAGACACGTGCAATAACGAAAATCTGTTTAGTTATTTTCAAGTTATATCATAGGTTCGACACATTACCAAGCTAGTTTTAACTTTTTACATACATATATATATATATATATATAGGTATGTATGTAAAAAGTTAAAACTAACTTGGTGCTGTCAAATCTATGAAATAACTAAACAGATTTGCTTAAAATTTGATATGGGATCCATTTAATAACATGGGTCATCATTTAGAGTAGTAGGTCTACATCATATTGCATTGTGTCATGCAGACAAAGTTGCATGGAACAGCTACGTTATGTACATATATATAATATATTAATTTGGATTGTAATAAATACAGGTAATTTAACAAAATAATTTTAAGTTTTAAATATATTACAAGTATCAAGACTGATTTTCGGGGTGCAACCCAGTGATACCATACTCTATATTTTATTAATTTGCCGCCATTTCTCATTCTCAGCTTTCGTTAGCCAGACTCTATTCAATATACTCTATGCAGTAGATGTAGTTTGGGCACAGAACATCAACCAGTTTAAGAACCAATTAGACAAATACCTAAGTGGAAAAAAGATTAACTAAATCTTTTGTAGGCAACTGCCTGCTGATATGTTATAACCTAGCCTAATAAACATAAGAAATTAAGGTAATATTAATATCTAAACAGAGACCCTGAATTTGAACTTGTCCAAACACGCGCGCTGAGCGCATCCTCAATTCCTCATTAAGCAGATAAAAACCTTATCTGCTACTGTCATAAGAGGGTGGGGGTAAAAAAAGTAGGAAAACCTGGAAGAACTTCTCACATTCGTTCTGAATTTATTCCTGCTGCTACTTATTACTTCATCTTCAACCGCAAGGGCTTGCGCAACTTGTCCAATTCGCAGCGCGTGTTTGGACAAGTTGCGCAAGCCCTTTGTTTAGCCGCTGATTACTAATGATGTATGTCAGTTAGCAGCGTGGTAATTTCACTGTTCGAAAGCTAATACGATGTAGTTTAACATGAAATCATAAAAAGTATTGGTAAATTGGACGTTTCTTTGAGAATTTTTACACAATAAAAAAAAAGCGATTGAAAACAGCCAGAACTTCGACGAAAACCTCGTAATAATAAACTTATGCGATAAGTTTTGGCAGTTTTTGTCACTTCTTATCTAAGAGATAAGATATCTTCTTTACAAGAAGAACAAAACGAAGTTGATTTTTTTTCAAAAAATCAAAAAAATCCAAAAATTAAGCAAAAATTTTTTTTCTAATTTTTTCGTCGATGAAATTAAGTGTACTTTCCTAGATTTGTCGATGTGCACATTATAAAGACTCACACTGTATGCAAATGGTACATAATGCAGTGGACACAAAATGAAAGTTCTGGAGAGCACTTCAGACCTTCTTGATTAGGGGTTATATTAGGCTCACCACAACCAATCCTGATCTATTGTGATTGCCACCTACTAGCCTAGTCCTACTAGCAGTTTTTTGTCACACTTTTTCTAAATGTTTAAAAAAAAAATTTGAAAAAGTGTGATAAATTATCCAGATTTACTGTTTTTATAGCCAGTGACATGATGCATACACTACATCTCTTTCCTTTGGCATAGCATTAGAGTCTTCCGAAAATCAAAGCATGTGACTGGATAGGTTTAACTGAACAGTTTTTTTTTCCAGATGGCAGTTAGAGCCATCATCAGCAGTGGTGCAAGTTAAGGAGGGCAACACAGTTCTGCCTGTGGGAGTGCTGGCGGTCAAAGGTTATGATGTGAAAGGTTCCGTCACTTACAATGGAAACCCTATTACTGGGCTCTATGTTGTGCTGTATTCTAATCAGGTTTGTAGAGTTAATTATGTTGCATTTCATCAGTTATTACAATTTGAAAAATTTTATAAGTAACTGTTTTGGTATTCAAAAGATGGCTTTAACTCCTCAGCATAGAAAAAACTTCAAATCAGTGCTCAAAAATGTCTGGGTATACCCAAAGTAATACTAATATATTATTTGTTGTGTCAGATGTTTTTTGCTGATGTTTGTGTATTTACAAAACAGATTTTTATTTGAAAATGTACTCACAAAGGGTGGCTGCCTATTCAAAAATATTAAATTTCACACCATTTTCCAATGTCTAGTTTTATGAAAACAACACTTTTTAATGAATGAATGAATGAATGTCGTTTATTCACAGAAACATATGGTAATTACATAGTAGTAAAGGTGGTACATGTTATAAAGCTGTGTCCATAATATGTTTAGCCTGATTAGGCATGTGAAAATTAGCATAGCATTTAAATTGCAATTAAGTCAAATGCAAGCAGTATAAATCTAGACTACATCGAATACCTAATTAATAACTACATGTTACAATGTCAAAATGCATTTCAGGATGTCAAATATGCATGCAGTAATTACAAAAAAAAAAAATATTGAATAAATTTAAGAATTCGATTGAACTACAGGTACAGAATTTAAAATTAGATCAATGTGAGCCCAGATTAATAAATATGTCACAGAATTGAAATAACTAAAATAAATTGAAAGTAATAATTGTACAAAATAAAATTGGAAAAATATTAGAAAGAAATAGTAATTAAATCATGTCAATCAGAATTTATAATCCAAGTAATCATTAATGCTATAAAAGCAGTTTTGACTTAAGAATTTAAACAATTTTAATTTAAATTCGCGTTCAGGTAGAGATTTAAATTCTGTTGGAAGTTTGTTAAAAATCTTGACGCACATGCTGTGAGCGCTTTTGTTTCTTAATACTAATTTATTGTGAGTGGGTAATGCTAAGTGATATTTTCTTTGCTCTCTTGTTCTTTCTTTATCAATACAAGTAAAGAGATCAAGGTGAGTCTTTACAAAATTAGCTATTTCAAAAATGTACAGACACGGCAATGAGAGTAAATTCAGTTTCTGGAATAAAGGCCGGCATTGTTCTAGGTAGTTTGTTCCGTATAAGGTTCTGATGCATTTCTTTTGTGCTATAAATGCGCGATCTGTGTCAACAGAATTTCCCCATAAGAGGATTCCGTATCTCAGGACTGACAAGATGTAGGCGTGATATGTTGTTAGAGCAGCTTGTGTAGAGACAGATTTCTTAATACGCCATAATGCAAAGTGGAATTTATTAATTTTCTTACAAACTAAGTCAACATGCTCTTTCCAGTTACAATTAACATCTAGAGTAAAGCCAAGAAAAACAGTACTCTCTACCTCTTCTATGTCGTTAGAATTATATTTTATGTGCAATTTGATATTAGCAGACTGGTATGATCTAAATTGCATAAATTTAGTCTTGGCTAAGTTAATTTGGAGATGATTTAAGTTAAGCCATCCTATTACATCACTTAGAGCCTTATTTACATCATCCTCAAAGCTTTCCAAATCTTTACCCTCCACTATTATTGTTGTGTCGTCAGCAAATAAGATACAGTCATGATTGATAGAGTCTGGTAAGTCATTAATATACAATAAGAATAATAGGGGCCCCAGAATGCTCCCCTGAGGGACGCCATATGCGTTGATTTGGTAGCTAGAGGTAAATGTTCTAACTTCTCTATTAAGAGTCTTATTTATTTGAGTACATTGTTTTCTATTTCTTAGGTAGCTTTCAATCCAGGCGTAGGCAGGTCCACGAATACCGTACTTGTAGAGCTTATTTAAAAGAAGCTCATGACATACGGTGTCAAATGCCTTTGACATATCAAGGAATAGTACACCCACAGGTATGCCTCGGTCAATACATTCAGTGATCCGATCATTGAGATGGAAGCAAGCCAATGTTGTGGATTTTCTTTTCCTAAAACCATTTTGTTCTGTTTTCAGTATTCTATACTTTTCTAAAAAGCTTTCTATACGCACGTACATAACCTTTTCATATATTTTGGAAATAGTTGGGATCAATGTGATAGGTCTATAGTTACAGAGTTTGGACTTGTCACCCTTCTTAAATATTGGCTTTATAATAGACTTTTTTAGACTGTTGGGGAACACACCATGCTCAAGAGATAAATTTATCAAGTGCGAAATATGATGTGAGAGAGGAAGAGAAACTTCTTTCAATAGGGCTGTGGGTATTTTATCATAACCTGTAGACTGAGTATTTTTTAGTGTCTGGATTATTTTGTATATCTCAGGTGGCGAGGTGGGTGCCAGAAAAATGCTATGGGGGCATGATTCTAGTGGTTTTCCCTTGTCTGCGGTCATGTCTGTAGTCGGGAATTTATTGATGTCTTTGAAATATTTGTTAAACTCCTCGGCTATATCTTGAGGAGTTTCCAATGTGATGCTTTTCATATCTTCGATGCTACGTATTTCTTTAGGCGACGGCTGATCAAAATTTTGTTTTATTATATTCCAAGCTGCCCGACATTTGTTTTTAGCTCCGTTTATGTGTTTTGTGTTGCATATTTGTTGTGATTTGGTAATACATTTCCTTAGTATGCGTGTGTAGGATTGTAGTTCACGCTTTGTTTCAATATTTTTATTTAATTGATATTGGTAGTATAGCCTACGTTTTTTTATGCAACATTTTTTTAAAGATTTTGTTAGCCATTTGTGTATATTTGTATGTTTTGTTATTTTAACTTTAAGAAGGGGAAAACATAGGTCATGGAATAATATTAAATAATTGTGTAGTATGTCAAAGGATTTGTCAGCGTCAGATGTTTCGTAAATTTCGGAAAATGATAAGCTATTAATAGCATCTTTAAACTTTTTAATGTTCTCCTCGCAATAGTCCCTTTTTTTAATATAATGATATGGTGCAAAATTATTATTAATTTTCATTTTAAATGTTAACGTTTGTGCTGTGTCATGATCTGATAGGCCTAGAGGGTAGGTTTTACCTTTAGCTTTAGGAATATTGCTGATAATATGGTCAATACAATTATTTTTGCGGGTGGGCACGTTGATGTGATTACATAAACCGTAATTGTCTAGTAGACTCAAGTATTCCTTTGCAATGTTGTTGTTAGTCATGGTGTTTATATTAAGATCGCCGCATATAATAATTCTTTTGTTACGTTTAGCTTGTAGGAATCTGAAAAGATTATTTAAATGGCCTAGGAATTCATGTACATTAGAGTCTGGTGTTCTATATATACATATAACTATTAGGTTTTGATTTGTAATTTCTATGCCACAGCATTCGATTTTTTTTTCAACTGAAAATTGTTTTAAGGCAACAAGGTCGTCATAATAAATGTTTTTTTGTATCATTACTACTACTCCACCTCTTTTTTTATTTTTTCGTGAGTAGAAAGATGCTATCTGGTAATTGCTTAAGAAGAGGTTACTTTCATTTCCTGAGCTTAAGAACGTCTCTGAAAAACACAGTGCTGTTGGCAGGATGCCTTTGCTTCTTAGTTCTTTAAGTGTTATTTCTATTTCGTCTCTCTTCGAAAGAACGCCAGCAATGTTTTGGTGCAAAACACAGAAATAGTTATTCACGAAAAAAACTATCATTCTGCGCCGATTTTAAATCGGGGCTTAGAGAATCTGCAGAATCTTTGGTAGGCGTTGGAACCTCAGTATGCAACAATGATTGAGGGGTAGATGGTTCCAGTGTAGAAGTGTGGTTATTAATTTCTAAATTGGACTTTGTTATGTGTAGCTGATCTTTCTCTAGACAGACCTCACTACTTTTTGGATCGTTTATAACGAGACCTGTGCTTTCAATACTCGTAAATGCAGAGTGAGTACCTGTACCATTCCTGTAATATATCTCAGGAAGACATAGTCTTATGTCACTAAAAATCCTGCCTAGACCTGTATTGTTTATTAGTCCACTCCGGGTCCAAAACATTTTTTCAGAATATTCTAAATTACAATTGGAATCTACAAAATAGACATATTCATGCTGCAAGATATCTAAGTACAATAATTGATTAAATGTTTCTACGCGTTTGTTGAACAAGTTATGATATTTGCCTAGTCTGAAAGTTGGAGAACAAATGATAATGTTTGTATTGTTTACATGTGTTAACTTATTTCTAATTATGTCAACAATTTCTGCGTAATTATTTGTTTGAATAAAGTCATTGGATCCTATCAGAATTACACATATATCTTTCATGGAATATTCTAGCAGAATGTTGTCCAGTCCATCCAGCATCTGAGAAATTCCACTCTGAGGAAAACGGTGGTGGCATATTTGATATCCGTCGAACTTAATCTCAGCCGTATTGTATACTGTATTATGGTTGTAGTTACTTACGATACACATTTTATTTACTTGCTGGGTCTTTATATCGCTAATTCCACTTTTGTCAGTTATCGATATTGGTTTACTGCACAAGTCCATGCTGTTACTATGTTCCATTAGATCGATGTTGACAATGTCCTTAGGTTGATGAAGTTTATCAGTCAGATTTTCTAACCGATTTGTAATACCTACAATATCCTTTCCCACATTTGTTAGCAATTCTTCAAGTTCTGTGATTTTTATTTGAAATTTTGAAAGATGGTTGCTGTATTCAAAGTTTCTATAATCTTCTTTAAAGACAGAGGTCGAAATGGGTGATCTTTGCGAATCATTGTTTAATAACGTTCGTCTCTGCTTTTTTCTAGAGCTTGATTTAAATTCTGTCGATGGTGATGAGCATAATGATTGTAGAACTGCTATTTCCACGGTTAACTTGTCGACTTTTCTCTGGAGTTCATTATTTTCTAGGATTTTATTCTCAAGTTCATTTTCGGCGCTGGCTAGCGCAGTTTCGAGAGTAGATATTTTTTCGTAGAGCTCATTATTTTGTATACACGTATCACGTGTGAGGCCTTCCGCGCTCCTGCATAGCTTATCGGATGGTGACATAGATTTAGACGAAGAATCTATGGAGAGAGAGGAGTCTGTGGCGGTATGAGAAATCAAAGGGGCTGAGTCATTGGAAACATTAAGGATTGACTTTTGCTGTTCTGGTTGTTGTGGTTCGTCATTTAAATCAATATTTTTTCCTATTGGTGATATCGTTGTAACGAGTGGGCTTTCGTTTCGCTTTATCGTTTTGGAGTTTGTGTTTTTTGAGAGTGCCCTAGGGTCCTCTTCACCAGGCAAGCTACTATTGACGTCTTCAGCTTTGGGGGTCGAGTTGGAACCCAGAGAAATGTGGCAAGGCGAAATGCTCGGCGATGAGGGCTTGGAGGATGTACGAGGGCTGTTCCGAAAGTTTTTAGTTGCTCCGGTTCTATTCATGCGATTTCAATAAAACTTACACCATTTTGAGGGATATTTCAATGACGCTTTAGGCGGTGTAAATTTGTTTTAGTAAAGATTTTAGATATTTTTATTATTTTGTTTTACTTAGACGTGTCGAGCCTTACTCCAATGACCATGATACCGGTTTTTAAGACGCTTTTTTAATGAGATGCTATGAACATCATTCGCTTATAAAACTATTTTATTTTATAGGTACTAGTAATTGAAGATATTTCCGTTATTTTTAAGTACAAATTACGTGATATCCTTTACTTTAATCATAAATGAGTAGGCATCGAAAAAAATCGTAAACTCTAAAATTGGAATTTTGAATATTGTAAAAATCATCATTCAATCAATAATCATTTTTCTTCAATTATAATTTAAAAAACGCAAAATGAACTAAATTATTTATCCCGGGTATATTTTAGTACGGCTTTCAAAGATTTTTATACGAAATATGCTTCAATGTGTCAAAAATAGCCAATTTCTCCATACAATGTTAAATTTCATACAAAACAGCTTTTTGTAAAAAAAATATAATAAAAAAACTATTCCCATTACATGCATAAATTTATTAACCATAATAAGTATTGAAATGTCCCTCACAATGATATAAATTTAATTTAAATCGCATGAGTAGAACCGGAGCAACTAAAAACTTTCGGAACAGCCCTCGTAGTCGCGTTGTCAGTGTTAGTATCAATATTTCGTCCTATTCTATTTCTCAGTGTCATTTTTGTTGTGTTATTTGGTGCCTTATTATCTTTTTTTGATGTATTGCAGGATTTACATTTCCATGTATTTTTTAACTCCTTACTTAGCAGGCGATACTTACTCTCGGAATAGCCCGCGCAGTCGAATTCATACCTGTTTTTACATAGTGAGCATAAGAGTGTATTTTTAACGTTTACAATCGATCCGCATTTGTGGCAGTTGACCTTTGATGCCATCTTCCGACGCAAGTTTTATAATATTGCTCTTAAGATTTCACAAGTAGTGTCCTCTGGTGGGCGCTGTGACAAATCAGTGAAGGATCGATATAAATCGAATCGATTTTGCCAGATTTCCGGACGAATATTTTTAACGGTAGCAACACTGTTACGGCTGTCAAAATGGCATATGTCATTGGCATCCAATCAGGTGTTAGTGGAACAGTTACGTTTTTATTTATTTTTGGTTAATGATGGTGGTAAATAATGTTTTCAACACTTTTGAATGCACTTGGGAATGTAACGATCACATTTTGCGTCTTACCAGATTTGTTTTTCACAATATTTGCCGTTATAAGTGTTCTTGAGGTGCACTTTCACAAACCGTAAGTAACCTTTAAGATTTAGGTTAGTTATTAGGCAAAATATTAAGTTATTATAATATATTAGTAATTAATTTAGCGAGGAGCTTCATAAAGCACTGTTTACTTGGCTAGGGAGAATTTAATGACAACTGACAAAGCATTATTCTAGAAATTTATATTCAAATCTTGAATTTGTGTTCCAGAAACGAATTGCTATCTGTGAAATATTTATATTTTC
>JALPQI010002416.1:0-118120 GCA_025490895.1 Thaumatotibia leucotreta
CACTCACACGATGATAAAAACGAGGACTGACGATAGTACACGATTGCAAATTATTGGTACGCGCATGCGTAAACAAGAAGGGTATATTCTGCAATATTAGCATCTCTCTCCAACGAGTCCTACGTTCGAGCGTCTACCACTATCCAAAAATAATTTGGATAATTTAAAAATAAATTGACCAAATTATTTTATCTAGACAAAAAAATGCAGTAATTTATTTTAAATTACAATTATTATTAAATGTAATAAACTACAGTTTTATAAAATAACTGGCAATACTAAATAAGATCACGAGTTTAGCATGCTTACATTGTAGTTTTTGCCGTCAGTAATAGATGGCGGTATGAGTAATAATCTGTGAACAGTACCTTTTTATAGTTTTAATTTAACACATATAATTAAACAGAAATACATTTTTAGGATTTTTGGGCCACTGGATTGATCGCATTGGTAATACGTGACGGATATAAAAACGGATAAGCACCGATCATTATTTTCCTTCTATATAGGTACGTTTAGCTATGGCACGGCAAGAAAAAGTGGTTCCAAGTTCGAACTTCTCCTACAACTTTAAAATAGCAACATCTTCCTAAAGATTTTAGTTTGCGAGTATCGGCGCCTACGCTTGAACTTATAATGGGAAAACTTCGTCAGCATTTAAGGCGGTCTTTATTGGTATTACCCTAAATAGAATAATGTATGTATCTTCCTTTTATACAGCCTTGGGCAAGTACTTAGCACCCTCTGTGATTTTCATACTACCTACTCGTAATACGTCACTGAGCATTACCTATTAGCATAGCATGTCACTACGTACCTTAGGATTTCAACTTTATCCCTTATATATAAGTCTGCATGGTTCCATCGTTAAGTACTTAACAATATCTAGATTAGAGAATATAAATATAAAATTTCCTTGAAACCGTAAATGTGGTTAGGTGGAAATTCCTGTTATTTAAAGCAACAGACCTTAATTATCCATTGATCTACGTAGGATATACTTAATATAATCAAAAATGTGATAAAGGTATGTGATAATGGTGATCACTGATGATCAGTGACTGATCATGTAATCGAGGTACAGTCGAAGCCAAAAAAAGGTGTAGGTACACAAAAATATGTCCCAGTGCACTGTAATTCTGTGTAATAAGAACGTCGTAACATTTATGAGCGGATTCTTTCGATACTTATAATTTTTCACTTGGCTGTACTACCTACTTTCTTTATCAAACAATGCATATAGTTTTTATAGATAACAAAATATTTTTTTGTTCTTTAATTATGGCTGAATATCATCAATATCCCTTTGATCTAATCATATGGAGCGATTTCGTTGTATACTTTGAACAAACTGATATACTTAGGTACACATTCCCGAACGTAGGTTAGGTACACTCTATCGGTTGCAGCCTTAGGCCACTCCAGAGCCTTGTCTAAACAACATTTAGGTGGTAAGGAGTTTCTTAAAATTAGATTTATATCGTCACTTTGACATGGCTCCTGAATGGCTTCAGGGTTAGGGTTCCAATTGAAGACGAAAGTCTTTGATCCATTGAGAGATCCGTGTGTGTTGCCAGTGATGACATACGGGACTGAAACGTGGTCGCTTACAATGGGCCTCATAAAAAGGCTCAAAGTCACCCAAAGTAGGGCAATGGAGAGGGCTATGCTAGGAGTCTCTCTGCGAGATCGGATTAAAAATGAGACCATCCGCAGTAGAACCAAAGTAACCGAAGTAGCTCTCCGAATCGCTAAACTGAAGTGGCAGTGGGCGGGGCACATTGTGCGTAGAACCGATGGCCGTTGGGGCGGGAAGGTTCTTGAGTGGCGGCCACGTACCAGAAGGCGCAGCGTGGGTAGGCCCCCCCACAAGGTGGACTGATGACCTGGTGAAGTTGGCAGGAGTCCGCTGGATGCGGGTGGCACAGGACCGGTCATTGTGGCAATCTTTGGGGGAGGCCTATGTTCAGCAGTGGACGTCTTTCGGCTGACATGATGATGATGATGATGTTCCAATTGGTTGACTGTACGATTGGATGGCATGAGAAGGAATCAATCCCAGTGAATAATCGCACGTCATTAAAATAGCCGAAATAATCTGGATGGGCCCGTCGGGCAGATTACGCATGGCCCTTGATAAGGGTTCCAGGCGGGAAATTGATTCGATACACCGCCCTAGCCACGGATGTAGGGGGAGCAGTAACGGCAGTAATAATTAATTTCTTTGGGTAAGCCCGGTGCTTTTGTTTAATGCGTAGTTTGCATAGTCCAGTGCTGGACATAGGTGTCCGCCAGAGCATGCCATAAGGATCTATCGTGCGCGACCTGCATCAAATGGATTCAGCATTTTATTGCGCTCGAACTTATTCATTAGAGCAAGCGCAAAGGCCTGCTTTACGAATCAAGTAAAACCTAACGTAGCCGTTACTTGAAAACTCACGATACGGCTACAGCTCTTGGTACGGCTACAGCTATCCTTTACCAGGCCATCGGTCTATCTAGGAAACCTTCCCACGCTACAATACAATACTTCCACACACAACTACTACTACTAACTTAACAGAGTAAAATAACTGAAACTTTTAGCTACAGCGCAGCGTGCGGCATAGTTTGGCTTAGAATCTTTGGCGTTAACTGATAACGGCTAATCAGCCTATCCATGCTCTAATGAACGGCTTCACTACATAACGGCCGCGTTTAAACGTTTATCTGCGCACCTATAGTTAGTTACCTATTCCTGCATGTAATCGGTACTTTGTCAGTAATTCATATGAAGATACAAGGAAATCTCGTCTTTATAGTAAGCGACAAAGTGGATCGTTTTACTAAAAACTAACACAATTTATTATTGATGTGACATCTATAATTAATTAAGAATATACAGTCGTCACTAGATATAATAGGGATGATGACTGTAGTTAAAATAAATTATTTAACATTATGCACGACATAATACATAAAGAAATTATTACTAAGATAGAGATTGCAGTAATTTTTGTACAGAACTTCTATTTAATAAATTGAAAAGAACTTAAAAGAGTAGGTCATTTGGCAGTACTCAAACGTGACGTCACTTTTGAGTATTTCATATAAAATTCCATACTATTCCATGGTGGGGATCGTTTTGACAGTTCGAAAAAAGATGCTGATTTGACTTGCCAGTCATCATGCCTATTATCGGAGCAGTCAAGATACCCACAAATAGGCCTTTATTGTCAAATTGTCATCAAGGCGCTAGAATGTTCAGATATTTTTAAGATTATAGCCGCCGATATATATGAAGGCGACCGTACTTTGAGTATTTATACTCAAAAAGTCTAATACTAGATTAGATTATACACCAAGGGGACAAAGCACTGTTTTATGTCACGGGCGCGACATTGAATCCTGAATGTAACGAAGGACTCCCAGTTATAGATTTAATTCCCGAGCGAAGGGAGGGAATTAAGACCCGAGTCCTGAGTGCAGTGAGGGATTCAAGCGCCCAAAACAAAAACAGTTTTATTCCCGAGGTATATATGTATCTGGCCTCTATTATCAATTTGTCAAGGCGCTAGAGTGCATGTTAAGATTTCTTTGATAACTGAAGCCGCTCGTTATATATACGAGCGGCTTCAGTTATCAAAGAAATCTGGTAACCTTACGATAAATACGTAAAAAAAGTATTCCTATGAAAAAAAATATCGGAGTTACGGAAGACTTCCATTTGCATTTATAAAAATGTTGGTGCACATTAAAGAGTGCACCAATTAACTGAGTCAGATGGCAATGACAATAAACAAACCACATGATAGGGTCGCAAAACTTGTAACCCATCCGAACTTTGCTAGAGTAATGGACGCGAGTACTTCAATTATCTTATTATAAGTAGTCATAATTCGTGACATTCTCCAGTCTCCGCGTACCTATGTATAATATTTGTAGGTACCGTGAGAGTGTCACGAACGAGCTTTTTAAGCTATAGGTGATATACCTACAGGTGTAGTGAGAAATTACTTGCCTTCGCAAACGTTCGTAAACACATGCTGTTTCAGGCAGTGTCACCGAGTCTGACTGAAGTAGCATGACAGCTATTACGGTCAGTCTCAGTGAGATTGACTGAAACAGCATGACGTTGACGAACGTTTCCGAAGGCGAGTCATTTCTCACTACATCTGTACTTACAGGGTGAACGATATGAAGTGTTACCAAGTAGATTTTTTTTATGTCTGGTGTCAAAGCAATAGCGGCTTATTATAGGAAATATGTTTTCGACACCGCATTGAAGTCTTAGCACGCAAACATTCGGGTTGTAGACCGAAAACATAAGAACGAAACTGAGCTTCGGCTTATAAAGCTCGTAAGATCCAAAAATGGCTGAAAACCGAATTTAACGTGTCATTTCTCCAGTGCAGTGAGTTTCGAGCTTTTTATCTGGTCTATTTTGAAGAAAAAAGGTGCAATTAAAAGCAATTAAAAATGCTAGTATAAATGCAATGAAGAAAGCGATCGTATTTCACTGGCACATACAACTACCCAGTGGTCACAAACGTGCTGCGAGCAAATATTTTTATACCAGTTGAAGACCATAGTCAAAGGAAAAGGTAGGATATTGACTAAAAGTAAATTTAATCACAAAATTTAATATTTTCCTCTTATTTTTTCTTACTTGTAGTAATAAATTGTTGCAATAAAAAATCGCAGTCCTTTGAAATTGGTAACACTTCATATCGTTCACACTGTACCTACATGATTTGTCATCACTCTATCTCACTCGGCTTCTGCCAATCCTTTCCAAATCACTATTCACGAGCAAACAATGCATCATTTTGACTATGGTGCGGTCTAGCTTCAACCACTCGTGTAATTTACCTCCATTTTACGGTTTGATTCCACCATTACTGCGTTAGCCAGGCGGTTACACACGCTATGTTGTTCCCAGTTCCCTGGAAAATTCGCGTATCAATTCGATTCGTTTACCCAATTACCCTTTCTATGCCATCGGTCAGAAAGCAAGACTATTTTTATCATCATCATCATCTCAGTCATAAGACGTCCACTGCTCAAATTAGGCCTCCCCTCTGGACCTCCACATGTACCGGTTAGATGCGACCTGCATGCTGCGTGTCCCGGCGACCTTCATAAGGTCGTCTGTCCATCTTGTGGGATCATGTGGCAAGACTCTTACGTTGACAAAATTCTAAAAAAACATTACTTTCTATACGATTTTTCCTACGTCTATGAGAATAAACTACCTAAGGTCCCATGTTTTAGTCTCAGCCGAGACCGAGTCCGAGATTGAATTTAAATCTCGGCCAATACCGAGACCAACACTGAGACTTGGTAAAAAGGATAAAAAACGTACAAATTACATAAATAATCCCTAGCAAATACCTATAGATATTTTCTCTTTTTTATTTTTTTATGTAGGTACATAGCTAAATATCTGTTATTAGAATTTTAGATATTTTTAATCGAACTACCTTTGTTCTCCCTCTCAATAATGTAAGGATCTATTTCACAATCCCGGGATAAAATTTGTCTGTCATAAATGTTAACTGTCCTTTTCATTTATGTATATATATACCTGGGGAAAAGGATAGTGACATTATTCATCTGATGGATATATTTATCCGGGGCTTGTGGATCAGCCCTAGCATTGTAAGGGCGATTGTGCACCACAATGAATTTTACTGTCCGGCAGACCGAGTTTTCATGGTCCGATATGGCATGAAAAAAACGCATGATTGGCTTGTGCACTTGTCCGTCTTTTTACTCGGAGGTGCGGCATAGTAGCATGAAAAAAACGGATGATTTGCTTGTGCACTTGTCCGTCTTTCCATTATTTAATTGGTAGTCCGGTTTTTTACGGTTCAATTTTGTAAAATCGGACTATCGGGGACGGTAAAAGTCAGTGCAATTCCGTACGCAGTGCACAAGCAATAAGACGTTTTTCATAGCTGTTATCTCGGATCGGATAAATACGTTACTGTTCGAAATGGGGAAAAGTAAAATATCGGACGGTAAAATTACGTATAGTGCACAAGCTACTATATACATTTAATGGCGTGGCATATCGGACCGTAAAAAACCGGACTACCGGACGGTAAAAGTCAGTGTAGTGCACAAACGCCCTAAGAGTTGTTGTAGATGGACAGCTACAAGTTATTAACGAAACGTCATTTGATTTGGATTTAAGGATAGTAGGTAACAATAATTATTATTCTAAATTATAAACTTACAAATTCACGTAGAATACTGATGTTAACATTTGCTAAGTACCCCATTTTACCCCCCGCGGCTAATTTATCATTTCTTGCGCTGTGAATACTAGTTTACTATCTACATCTAGGGTTAGCAGACGTACCTAGATTTGATGGAACATTTAGAGTAATCAATAAAAGTTACGATATTAATGATATGTATAGGTACATTACAAGTATCTACATGCAAATCCTGCACCTGTGAGATTTGGGGTCCCAGACCATACCCCACAAAGTAGGTTCTTTGTGACGTACCGTGAGCTGTCAGTCTTAAGGCCCGGCCACGACATTGGTCTAAGGTGACCAGCGGCGAGCGAATATGGAATATGAACTCATGGGAGTTGGATCGGGATGCCGATATGGGAAATGGGAACTCCCTCTCGCATGTATGGTTTTCCGCTAAGCCGATCGCCTTAGACCAATGTCGTGGCCGGGCCTTAGCGAGCCGGATAGAAAGTGTGCGTTAATAACGCCGTGTCAGCTGTCAGCTCATGGTGGGTGGGCACACTCGCGGTATGCGTTAACTATTTCAACTATTTTGTCGCCCAAAAAAACGAACACAAGATATAGCCCACCTAACGAAGACCAAGCCGGATCCAGGAAAATTTATATAACATCAAAGATTCTAAATAAGGCCAGGAATTGAACATTAAAATCTTTTGGAATGCTCACGAGCATCCTGTATATGCCATACCTACTTAAACAAATGTGTTTATTTCTTTATTGACCATCTTCCTGCTTTCTTATCTCGTGACACAGTGATCCCAGAGGAAACATGTGCATTTATTTTTTGTAGATAATTTTATGTAGATTACTTATGTACCATAACGTTTTTTGCTATAAGCCACGGTTTACGAGTTATTAACGAAAAATTAAAAATAAGGACCTTTACACCCCTCTCCCCCCGTTAGCTCTACCCCTAACCACCAGTACTTTTAGTATGTTATTTAAAACACCATTCCCTACAACTATGCCAAAAATTTTTCCTCTGAGTTTCTTTCGTTTGGTGTAGTAATATGAGATCCCGTGTCAGTAGAAGTGTCAGTTAAATAAATAAATATGGGACAATCATACAGAAATCGACAACCGTATAGAAACATACTTGAACCATGACACAATTGCCTAAAATATTATACTATTTCAGTGTTGTATACCTATTTGTAACTACTCTACTACAAGATATGAATTCTGATAACCCTGTGCACATTTCACCGTAAACCTCTGCCTAATTTATGCTAGCTCGTTTCGCGGTAAACTTTAAATATTCTAGCCCATGGAACCGTTTAATTTACCTTAAACAACTTTGTTATGATTACATTTTACTTTAAATGTTGGATATTTCGCTAATGCCCAGTGAAAAGCGAAATATTCAAATTGAATTTTACTTTAATCTCACGACCACACTAATTCTTATATCAAAGACTCTTTGAGTGCTTAATCTAACTTTCTTTGGTTTCGCGCTGTGCAGAATTTGATTTTAACATGAGAAATGAGTTGTTACATTTCATGAAAATGTTCTGTTTAAATCCTGTTAGATTGTCCCTAGTGTCCATTTACATTTTGGTATTTGATCTTATACTACACATACTTACACATTTGAGAAGTTATTATAGAACTGATTATTTCCTAACTATTGTCGTTTACTTTGAAATACTTTTAGAATTATTAGTTGGGTATTACATTGACATTGCATATACATAGGTACTTAATATGTTATTAAATAATTTAAATTAAAGTGGTATCGCGTATTTACAATGTATTGTGTGCTATTGTGTGTGTTTTATCGACTCATGTATTGGCATTATTCGACTAATAGTAAACCTAATTGTAAAGACACAAGGTTCACCTTAAAAGTGTTGCTTTAGTAACACCACTACATATGCAATTCCATTCTCTCGTTAATTTATCTATAAAAACTAACTACATACATATACGACAATTACTTTAAAAACACGAACAGCTTGCTAAACTAGACTAACACCCCATCCCTCGCCGTTCCCCGTGCAAAGGTACCCATAACGCTGGCAGCATTTCTACGCTGGATAGCCATGGACAACCTTTGCACCAAAAACGACTGAGAACGGGGATGCTCGCCCTTAAACCTGAGACCAATCTCGCGCACAAACTGCTTCGCCTCCCCACCTCAACAGCCCGCTGAAAAATCCCTAGCAAATACCTATAGTAAGTCCAACTTCAAAATAAAAACAGCAATTTTTTTGGATATTATCTTTTTTTGATTTTTTTTTTATGTAGGTAGCCCCTTAAACCGGATTTCGAATTTTAGGTATTTTTATCGATAGTATGATAGGGGTCGCTTAGTCTAAATTTCTTCCTTCTGTTAAGTCATTTAAAGTGAAATTGAAGTCAGTTAATGCCAATATGACATCAATAAAATCGCAGTAAGTTCGAGAGATGGCGTCAAGCTCGCCAATTACAGCTCATTACAAATCTCAGCCACGGTCGAAAGTCCCGGCCATTTTTGGCCGAGAGCCGAGAGGGATATCTCGGCTCGATTTTTGGCCGAGAATGCCGAGACCGAGACCTCGGTCGGACCTTATTACCTACCATACGGGCGGCTAAGACCCGGTGGCTCAAGGATGGATGGAGCCCCAGATGCTCATAAATTTAACTGATGAACAGAATATAATATTTATGATAATTTATTGAATGTACTGTACGTACCTATACACACTACTCCAGAAGTCCAGACACAATAGAAGAAACAAGGTGTTAACAATTTCCTACGATAAGGTATGTACATATCTATCTATTCAACAAGACTTCTTGTTAGTTTGAAGTATACTGGGACCGATTTTTCAGATGTCTTTTTAACTCCAATGTTTTATTTAGATATATGCAATCCTCTTTTCCGGTTGCAGCTGCATTCGCGGTGCTTGCATTTTGTATGCAGCAGCAACATCTTAGTCCCACTTCAAGTTGACAAATATACTCCGTTGAGAATGTATTCTCACATTGTGATTACATGATTCGTTTTACGAGTCAGTTACTTTAGGCAATATAATAAATAATATCTTGGGACATCTTACACGAATCGACCTAGTCCCAAGGTAAGCTCAATGAAGGCTTGTGATGTGAGAACCAGGCGACGATATATATAATAATCTAAATACTTAAATACATAGACATCAGCCATGACCAAAGAAACAAATATTTGTGATAAATAAATTATGTTTCGCAGCTTCATTCTTTGCGATTTAATGTTAACATAGTGTAGTAGTGCCCCCACGCATTAGCCTTGCACGGTAGTTGAGATTTTTTTTTTTTTTTTTTGAACACCTGACACCTGATTACCTGAGGTGTCACCTGATCTGACCTATCCCGATCCCCACTGCACTCCGCCATTGCTGTCGGCCGGTCTGCCAGTGCAATTGGCTTCATTCTGTGTTTCCGTGCTCAGGCCTTCGCACGTCTTTAGTCTGCTGTAACATGGATAGAAGAAGAAAAAATCGCGAGTATTCGGAGCATCGACAAGTAAAAAAGCTGAGGCGTCGTATAATTTATTCCTCTTCCTCGGAAGATGAAATTGAGTCAACTCAAGAACCAGGTCATGGTTCTTCACCACGCAGAAGGGTGCGATGTGACTCAAATGTTGCGTCTACACGTAACATTTCATCGTCGCGTGTGCGACAAAAATCTCCAAAGTCCAACCCACCTGGCAATGGTGTGTCGCGTGTGCGACCTGATTCACCAGATAATATACCCGTAGAGCCACGTAGCCCAAGATCTCGCAGACGGGTGTTATCGCCAAACGTCATAGTTCATCGAGGACCTTCACCAACATCATCGGCAACATCGTCGCCTGTGCGACCAGCGCAAGCACCAGAAATGTGTAATCAGGAAATTGGTGCGCCTGTTGGTATCGAGTCAAAAGATTCAGAAGAGCTCGATGAAGAAATTCTGCAGCTACTGGGAAATGCTCCTAAGGTAGATACTCCCCTTGGACCAGCGATTCATAAAGATATAGCTACTCGATGGCAAGACATTTTGAGTAAAGGTTTACCGAAGGACGAAAAAGACAAACTTTTAGAAGAGTATTTGGTTCCCAGCAACTGCGATCTTCTACTAGCCCCAGCTCTCAACCCGGAAGCAAAAGTGCCCTTAAATGAGGCAATGACGCGTCGTGACGTCTCTCTAATGCATAAACAAAGGCAAATTGGACTTGCATTAGCAGCCTTAGCGACGACGATGGAAATGGTTGTTTCAAACGAAACGTCTAAGAAAAAATTGCTAAAACCATTAAGCGACGCATGCCGTATGTTGTGCGACAGCCATTTTGTAGAAACAAAAACGCGAAGAAGTTTAATATTGTCTTCCATAAACGCTGACCTCAAAGAAACTCTAACGGAAGCTCCTCGAGATAGCAAATTTCTGTTTGGAGAGGACGTCAGTGAAAAAGTGAAAACTGCAAAGAATATTCAAAGGTCTGGCGAGGTTTTGAAACAGCCTCAAAAATTCACGAAAAATAATTTCTTGGCAAAACAAAATAAAAGTAGGCCAAATTTCAAGCCTGTTCATCGCAAGACGGACAACAAGTTGAACCACACAGACATCGGCTACTCGAGACCAGTTCGAGCGCCGCCAGCTCGCCAGACATACAACAACACGCACAGACGGAGCTACCGCGACCGCTCGCCGCCACCGCAGCGCAGGAATTACAACCGGAGATAAATATACAGGTATCATACGCTGGTAGATTAAAATACTTTTACTCCAGCTGGACAGATATAACAAATGATACGACGATTTTGTCTTGGATCAATGGTTATAAAATACCATTTACTGCTACTCCATATCGTAGCGATAACCCATCTGTTTATCCACAGTCACGGCAAGAACATGTTGAGTTTTCCAAAGCTATTAAAACCTTGTTGAATATAGGCGCAATTTCGGAATGTGTTCACGAACCTGGCGAATTTATATCAAGTATATTTTTAGTGCCTAAACCAAATGGCGAGAAACGATTTATCCTAAATTTAAAAAGTTTAAATAAATTTATTGATAAAAGACATTTTAAAATGGAAGATTACCGAACGGCGTCCAAAATTATCACTAAAGATTGTTACATGGCATCCATAGACCTAAAAGATGCCTATTTTTTAGTACCCATTCATACTTCTGACAAAAAATACTTACGGTTTAAGTACAATGACATATTGTACAATTTTAACTGCCTCCCATTCGGTTTATGCACATCACCATACGTTTTCACAAAATTACTCAAACCAGCAATAGAGTTATTAAGATCACAAAATTTTATATCAGTTGTATATTTAGATGATATTTTTTGCGTGGGTAGAAATTACTCTGAATGTTGTGTCAATGTCAACGCAACAAAGAGTTTATTAGAAAAACTGGGATTTATTATAAACACAAATAAGAGCCGTTTGGTTCCAAAAACAAAATGTAAATTTTTAGGTTTCGAGTTCGATTCCAAAAACATGGAGATGACTCTCCCAGATGATAAAAAGTCTAAAATCAAAGAAAGAATTTTAGCTTTCCTTAGTTTGCGCAGGTGCAAATTACGTGAATTCGCAAGGTTTCTAGGTCTTCTTGTATCAGCTTGTCCCGCTATACAATATTCGTGGCTATATACCAAAGAGTTTGAGCACTCTAAATACCAATACTTATTAAAAAACCCTAGTTATGAACAAGTCATAAAATTACCGGATATTTTGAGAAATGATATGTTATGGTGGCTTAGAAATATTGAACAAGGTTTTACTTCACTAGGTTCCATTCGTTACGATATAGAAATTTTCTCCGATTCCTCCCTTACTGGTTGGGGTGCATATTGTAATTCTGAGGAATGTTTTGGGTACTGGAAAGAGGATGAAAGAGAGTTACACATTAACGAACTAGAGCTAAAAGCAGCATTTTTAGCCCTTAAATGTTTCGCTTCTCATAATCACGGTACTAAAGTTTTATTAAGATGTGATAATATGACTTCTATTTCATGTATAAATAGAATGGGTAGTATACAGTATAGGCATCTAAACATGATATCAAAGGAAATTTGGAAATGGTGTGAACGCCGTAAAATTATTTTATTTGCATCTTACATAAATACAAAGTCTAACTATGAAGCCGACTCGCTTTCTCGGAAAAAATTCCATGATACAGAATGGGAGTTAAATAATGCTGCTTTTAGTGAAATTACACGACGTTTTGGTATGCCAGAAATTGATTTATTTGCCAGTCGTTGCAATGCCAAATGTCCAATGTATGTTACATGGAAAACTGATCCAGATTCATTCGCAGTGGATGCGTTTACAATTTCTTGGAAAGACACGTTCTTTTATGCCTTCCCACCATTTTCATTGCTTGTTAAGACTATGCAAAAAATCATAAGTGACAATGCTGAAGGCATTGTTGTTGTTCCTTATTGGCCCACACAACCTTGGTTTCCAATATTTCAAAAATTAATTATTTCAGACCCATTGGTTTTTGAACCAGATACGAATTTACTCGTTTCTCCTTTCAGAATTCATCACAACCTCCACAAGACTCTAAAATTGGTAGCCGCGAAACTTTCCGGAAAGTGCTACTAAATAAGTCTCTGTCGCCAAGATCAATTGACATCATATTAGCATCTTTATCCAACTCAACCTATAAGCAATATGATGGTTGTATAAAAAATTGGATATCTTTTTGTAATAAAAATAATTATAATTATACTTCTGCGTCAGTACCCGTTGTTATAGATTTTCTGACTGAAATATTTGATAAAGGAGCCAAATATGGTACAATTAACTCGTACAGATGTGCATTATCACTCGTATTGGACAATAAACTTGACAATAACCAAATTAAGCGTTTTATGAAAGGGGTTTTTAAATTGAGACCAACAAACCCTAGATATAACATTACATGGGACCCTAATATCGTGCTGACACACTTCGCAAATAAAGGGTCAAATACTGATCTGAATTTAAAAGCTCTTTCAAGAAAAACTGTAACTTTGTTGGCTTTGGTTACTGCGCACCGCGTTCAAACTTTCTCGCTTATAAAGATATGTAACATTAATATGCAATCTGATAATCAAATCCTTATAAAGATACCCGATCTTATCAAAACTTCCAATGTTAATAGTTTGCAACCATTATTAAGATTACCTTATTTCCTTCCACGCCCAGACATTTGTCCGGCAAGATGTTTAGAAGCTTATATAAATAAAACAAAAACACTTCGTAATAGTGACTATTTATTTGTAAGTACAAAGCGACCACATAACAAAGTAACATCACAAACACTCAGTCATTGGATCAAAGACGCACTTAGTGAAAGCGGAATAGATACATCCGTCTTCAGTGCACACAGCACAAGGCACGCAGCATCTTCCTCAGCCAACAGACTTGGAGTCAACATTGACTTGATCCGCAAAACAGCTGGTTGGACTGATTCCTCCTCTGTGTTTGCAAGATTTTATAATAAAGAAATTGTTACCGACGCCAATCAATTTGCACAATCGATTCTTTCTTCTGTATTATAAGTTAATTCTGAAACATAATAAACAATTGTATTAGTCTGATTAAGCATGTTTTATGTGTAAAATATTCAATAAAAATGTTTACCTTTGCAATACCTTCTTGCTGTATTTCTTTAACATCCTTTGCACATTTTATTTCTGCTCTGAACATCCTACACTATGTTAACATTAAATCGCAAAGAATGAAGCTGCGAAACATAATTAAAAATCAAACGAACTTACCAAGTGAAGTTCGATGATAATTATGTGAGCAGCTTCATTCGACGCGATTTACATACACCCTCCCATTTATACAGAAAATATACAAATGTGTACCCTCCCTAGTTTCAAATAAAATGTGCAGTGTTACATCAGTAAAATTTAAACGAAATGAAGCCAATTGCACTGGCAGACCGGCCGACAGCAATGGCGGAGTGCAGTGGGGATCGGGATAGGTCAGATCAGGTGACACCTCAGGTAATCAGGTGTCAGGTGTTCAAAAAAAAAAAAAAAAAATCTCAACTACCGTGCAAGGCTAATGCGTGGGGGCACTACTACACTATGTTAACATTAAATCGCGTCGAATGAAGCTGCTCACATAATTATCATCGAACTTCACTTGGTAAGTTCGTTTGATTTTTAAATAATGCCCTCGCCGGGATTCGAACCCAGCGTCGTAGGCAGGGTCACTACCAACTATTAGGCTACGGAGGCTGACGACATTAAATCGAATATTAATGCAAGCTGATTTTTTAGTCACCGGCCAAAGTTTGGGAGGATAATTCTGAGGTCATAAATAAGAACTTTTACTACGGGACATCCGATTGGAGAAAACTTGTTAACTTAACAAGCCGCTAATAATTGTTTGTCCCTTATGGAGACATTGATAAGACTGAAAGGGACAAGCAATTATTGGCGGCTTGTTAAGTTAACAATCGTTTACGAATAAGGGGGTAAGCTAGTAGAATAATTACATTTGTCGGGCAAACATCAAAAAAAAAAAGAAAAATAATGTCCAGCAACTACACGCATCTGTTTGAAAATAAAAATGCCCGTTTCGTGTTAAGATACACCATTCGGCTCATTGTATATTTTCGATTTTCTTTTTTCTTGGCCTGACTAGTTGAAAACACAATACAAAGACATGAGGTCCTCTTTAACTCTTCGAACGACAAGAACAACTGACATTGTTATTCATTGTTCATTAGTTATTATTGTCGTGTAGTAGGCCTAGCACACGATGTAGTTAAATTTAATTAATATACTCGGTATAATCCATTTCAATATTTTTTTGGTTAAACATTAGTAAGGCCTACCTCCGCCCCGTCACGCGAAAACCTATGGTAGGTAGTTAATATATATACAAGGTGATATTTCAATGGTTGTTCTCTGTTTAACGGCTTGTTCAGTGTCGTGTTCCGGTTAGGAAAAAGGCGGAAGATTGTTTTCATCTGTCAAAGGTTATATGCCACATTGGTTAGTATTAGTACCCAGGATCGGACAAACGCCCTTAATTAAAAAATATATATATTTTGGGACATCTTACACAAATCGACCTAGTCCCACGGTAAGCTCAATTAAGGCTTGTGATGTGGGTACCAGGCGACGATGTATATAATAGATACTTAAATACATAGACAGCCATGACCAAGGAACAAATATTTGTGATAAATAAATACACAAATAATGCCCTCGCCGGGATTGGAACCCGGAACCTCCAGCTTCGTAGGCAGGGTCACTACCAACTCGGCTACGGAGGCTGATAAATATTGAAAATGTAACCCTGTTCCTTATGATGTTAACTTATTTTATTTTATGTGACATTTTTAATGACACTATCTCAAAGTATGTATTTAGGATCTCGCAACTCTTATTTACTGGTTTGTGAATTTGTGACACATAAACAATTTAGAATTTTTGATATTAAATTTCGATTTCGGTTTATTTCTAAAGAACGACTGATATGTACAACTTGTACAAATAAGAAAGAGTTGGGATTTTATGAATGGATACATGTTATGTTATGAACTGATATGTGTTAGTGCCATTAAAAATACGTCATATTAAATAAAATAAGATAACGAAGTCTCTACTGTACGAAACAGGGTTATGTATTAAAAAAAACGGGCGTTTTTCCGATCCTTGGTTAGTACTTATCTAGTGCTCACGCAACTATTGAGACCGCCATTGCCAGGCCCCAATTTCACCACGCTGACAAGTGTGACAATTGTATCAAAATTTTACATATGTAGAATTATCGGTTTCACCACGATGACAGGTGCGACAATTGTAGAATACAATTGTAGAACACAATTGTAGAACACAATTGTCACGAGTAAACAGAGGGAAAAATGTATCAAATATATTATTACATAAAAGTGTTTATACTTAAACATCAATCAATTTTATTTTCACCTCAGCGGCTCGAGCATGGCGGTTTTGCTACTTGAAACTAGTGAGCAATATGCAATTTTGCTGCGAGAGTGAGAACAACTAACTTTTTATATTTCCGTATCGTTGCTTAGTCGCAGGTCATATTTTCATACTGCGGGGTGAATTACGAACTTTGAACATTTAAACATCATTACATCAGAAACTTTCATTCCGTTTCTGAAAAAAGAGACAAATATTAAATATGTCCATTCGTAGTCGAATGACGAAACCTTCGTAGTGGGCCACCCATTTTTTTTTTAATTTACATCTTGTGGACAGGCAAAAGCACTAAGCCATACTGCCTAGTAGGCGGCCAAAAGGCGGGAATGAAAAATATCGTTCGGTTACAAAATAAAATTGCAGCTCGTGTTAAACTTGTATTAGTCCATTTCGATGCTAGTACGGAAAGTATGTCATTATTTCACGAGTCCCGAGATATCCACGAGCCAAAGGCGAGTGGCAAGACTTGGGACGAGTGAAGAATAACATTTCCGCGCGTGCATCGAACGACGTTTTTCAAAACAGTTGCAAAATATTAAAAGATGATAAACAATTTAAGACGCTCACTGCGGTACTGCGGTACGGGTCCCTGAAATCCCGTACAAGTATGGTTAATTGCGCAGTTAGTTAATTGCCGCAGCGAAAGTGTTAAACAAAATACTAAGTTATGAGTAGTAACTTTGACAATGAACATTTTGACGGACAAAAGGTGTTTTTCTAGCTCCAAAACTTGCATTAATAATTTAAGGGGTAATAGATTTTGCTATTCAACCAACTCAAATGTTTTTATTTGAAAATACATAACTCATAAGTAAAAAGCAAATTAAATGTATAAATCTTCACTTTTAATAACTTTCGTAACACCATGTTCGATTATCTGTGTGTATACTATAAATATTTAAAATGTATAAAAACAAAAATAAATTGTTGCTTTTAGGTACTTAATAAACATGCTTGCATTTAAGAAAAACGCCTCTAGTTTGAAAGGCGATTCGAGACCGTTCCGTTCTCACAAATGTTTTTCAATGTTCAATATTAAAAAATATATATATCAATCTTTTTAATCGTTTTGCACTAGCAGTAGGTTTTTAGTTTTAATTCATCTTGGTAAAGTAAAGTAACATGAAAACTCTTTGGTAAGTTCCACGAATTGGAACGAATATAAATTAAAAAAAATGGAAAAGTAAAAGCACTAGTGGGCAAAAACGAACTTTGCACACGCAAAACAGCCAAAAAAGAGCAATATTTGAGCAACTGTATTGAAAAATAATATTAAACCTAAAAAATAATATAAATCTAATATTATATTAATCATATGAGTATTTAATTATTCTTAAAATACAATGAATGAAGAGAGCCAATATACGTCGCGAATTTTATTACTATAATTTGTATTTTTTTTTATTGAGAACGAATATTTAAGCCAAAATTAATTATTTCCTTATATCTTCTTATTTGTGCGAATTCATCAAGATTACTGTTACTATCACTACCAGCGTCATTACTACTTGCATGGAAAGCCATTTTGAACTAGGTAGGCGTGTATCAACAACGAAAAATTACTTACAATTGTCACGCAAATCCGACACATCTTTAATCACATGTCAAGATTCTCCGACAATTCTACAACTATGTCGACTAAAAATAATAATTCTTGTTTCACAACATAATTATAATAGGTACATACAATTGTACCAAAATGCCTGTCATATTTTTGAGCATTTCTATAGAAAACATTTCTTAAAATTTGGAATATGTCACCTGTCGCTCGACAATTGTAGCTCTACATAATATATGTAACTTACAATTGCAGCCGTGGTGAAATTGGGGCCAGGTATCTGCATACGATGCACCGGATGCACCATACGACACTATGCATATGTATGACATTCCTATTTCGAACTGACTCGCCTTTTCCAAAAGCTGTAGGTACTATTTCAGCGATGAAATAAGTTTGAAGCTTTTATGTGTCAACTGTCCGAAAATGTATGTGTTTGTACAAAAGACAAGATTACTGTGCAGTACAGTCAAGGATAAAAATAAGTACCCACGTAATATTTACATTACATTTTATCACGATTGAAAACAAAAGCCACCGCCACCGCTACCGCCACTATTTATCTTGTGTAGAACATAACTACTTGTGTAGAAAAACGACGGAAGTATTTTTCAAAATCTGTACTTTAAATGGCCGTGTGTTGAGGGCAGCAAGATTACATTTGTCAACACTCCGACTCTTCCCGCCGGTGTCGTAAGAGCCGACTAAGGGATTGAAGTGTCACTGACCATTATTTGACAGAAAATTAATGATGGGCAGCAGCTTCATAATCATAATAGTGGACATTATATTATTAGTGAACGTTTCGATTATAGGCATTTTCCCCAATGTGTGTATACGCATAGTTAATAGGAGAGAGAGGCCTACGTCTAGCAGTGGACTGAGATAGGCTGATGATGGTACTTTAAAACCTATGTACCTACTCAAATAAATAAATTAAATAAATGTTTTGGGACAGTTTACACACATCAACCTAGTCACACGGTAAGCTCTATTAAGGCTGAATGAACAGATAGATACATTTTCATACTTAAATAAATACATACACAGCCATGACCATTATGACCAAGGAACAAATATTTGTGATATAAACACACAAATAATGCCCTCGCCGGGATTCGAACCCGGACTCTCCAGCTTTGTAGGCAGGCAGGGTCACTACCAATTAGGCTACGGAGGCTGACATAGATATGCATTGAAAATCTCGCAATCCAAAAACGCTGTTGTATATTATTTTCTCTATCTGTTACCTACTGTATTTATATCTGTCACTTTGTATTTATCAGAAAGGGATAAACATAAACAAGAGCATTTTTAAGGTTTATAAATAAGATTGCCCGTTTCAGTTGTAACAATGACTGTATAACGTTACACAGCTTAAAATGACTCCGTTACTTCCCTCAGCGCAATATTTTTCCATTTACAGAGTCGCCAGTCTTAGTTAAGTATTCATGTTTAGACGGTGATTCAATGGAATTTACCGTGTTATCCTCCTTAATGCCTAATAACATTAACCGTTCATAAATAACCCACTTACTAGGATATATATATCCCCAAATCCGAGACATTTATAGCAGAAGGCTTCCCTGCTAGGTAGCAGGGAATAAAAAATAATATAAAAGTATTTATTACTAGCAGGTGCTAGTAATAAATACTTTTATATTATTTTTTATTCAGAGGTCTTATCATATTCAACGATGATCAAGCCATATTGTCATAACGCCTCCACGAAGTATTATGTCGAGATATTGAGAAATAAGGCTTTCATGGTTTTAGCATGGAAGACTCTAATGGATTCAAATTTTATATGGGTCGGACAATAATACGAGTTGAAAATATGTTTTTCTTTCTTTTGGTCAATAGTTAAGTTGTGTGTGTAATTATTTATTGTTTAAGCATATGGAATATAAAGACACTTATGCGGATTCGATCAATAAATATAGGTAGGTACTTCGTTTGTCTAAGCTTTTGCAATGTCCACAATGTGTCCACAATGTATGAGTTGAACTATTTGTACCAATTTGTACTAGATGTAACACAGGATTTTTCCGAACCGTACTCTTCTTGTTTTTGGAACCTTTATGTCTAATAATATTTTCTTGATATATTTTTTACTTTATTTTTTATTTTAGGTACCTATTCCATTAAACTTGTATGTGTCACGCAACTTATGTATGAATAGAGGAGAAAATACCTGTCACATCCCTGCGGATACTCGCGGAAACGGTTGGACAAACGGAAATAACGAAATTATCAGTTTTCGCATTTTCCCGTTTTGGTAACGAAATATTTTAAACACCAATTATTTAATCTGTAAGTACATGTGCGCTTTGTCATCCTGTCAACAGTATAAAATGCCGAAGGCTCTTGTTATTGGTTCTAGCTCCCCTATTGTGAGTGCACAGATTTATTTGCCAAATACAAACAAAGCAAGTTCGTAGCAAAAACACACGTTACTCGTATCGTTCCAATCTGTGAAAAGAACAGAAATGGTAGCGCAATAATTTTAATTTTGCATTCATACAATAATTAAAAAGCGCGAAAATTCAAATGATAAAATCGGGACAATCTAGTCTAAATAGTAGCTTTAATTTCTGGCTTTGATCACTAACAGGGAGATTTGAAATTATTTATATTGCAATTGAAATTTAGTTTTTTTTCAGTGCAATATCTAACTATTTAGTTTATAGTACCTTTTAGTATCCAGTTTGCAGCTACGTAGCATCAAGTAATGTGTGAGTTACCTTATGATAAAGACGTCTGGTACTGGGTACTTAGACAAGTTGCCAATCGCTAGGAGTCACAACTTAAAAAATAAAGATTGCCTTCAAATGAGAAAATATAAAGGCCTCTGCCCACTAAACCGTACCATACCATGACCGTAGCATGAACATATCAGACAAAAAACTATTCTTTGTATTGAAAAGTATGAGACTATGCCCACTAGGACATTCCGGCACTGGCCAATCTCATACTTTTCAATACGAAGAATAGTTTTTTGTTTGATACGTTCATGCTACGGTCATGGTATGGTACGGTCTAGTGGGCAGAGACCTGAATGGTGAAAGATATTTTGCTTTTAGCTTAAGTATTGAGCTAAATATAGTTAAGGATGAACAATAGATAGGTACATATAACTGAAGCCTTTACATATAAGAAAAGATAATTACAATTAAGCAAATTTGTAAACGGAAATGGAATTCTTTTATCAGTCTGGCAAGAATTTGAATAAATCGAGTTGTTTATTTTTCAAATATCTTATATCAATTCGCAGTCTTTCGCAATTTGAACTTTGGGATGCAGAAATCGAAGTCGATTTTCGAAATGTGCGATTAAGTAGGATACGAGATTAGAAAAGTGATTTTGTATAAATAAATTGTTGCCGACGCAGTGGCTATTAAGGGGTTTTAACTTGGGGTTTACGATCTGGATCGTCTGATAATGGCGGGCTGTAAATTCACTTTCCCTGTCTCTTTAATCTTACTTCTTTAATTGTTTAGAAACCTTCCAATAGTAGCCTAATGAGGGGCTTTTTACATCAATTAAAAAAAAAGTGTTGTTTCAATTTTAACTACGTTGATAATGCGGTGATAATTGAGTACTTCATACTTTCGATAGATTTATTAGCGTAGTATCCATCAGCATAGTAAGAAATATGAACGATTGAGAAATATGATTTGAACTTGCCTAGGGCTACTATACTTTTGTGGCCGCTCTTTCGTTTCGCTAGCGAGTGCTACGCCGTAGGCGTAGGTTGTCGCGCCATCTTTTCCTGATACGTGAGAACGTATACAGGGTGGTCCAAACCTTGACGTCAAAAATTTTTTTTTAGATTACTCACGTCATGAGCTATCAGAATATACCCCATGTATGTTAGCCGATTTTTTGTAGTTTTCGAGTTATGATTTTTTGAAAAAAATTTTTTGAGAAATTCTGGAATGAAGTAATTTATTAATAAAAAGAAAACTGTTAGGTTTTTTAACTAGTTTCTTTTTGTAAAAGTATTACTACAAATAAAGCATTTAGAGACAAAAAAATTAGCGTCCTCGCTTTGATACAAGTAGGATAAAAAAATACCAAATTCAAAATTTTACGCTAAAAACGCATCAAAATAGCATTAATTTACGTAAATAAAAAAAATAAAACATATCCCAAGGATTTTCGGTAATGTAAAGACTGCCCTAGACCTTAAACCTTCGTAAAAGCAAAAAAAAAGTGATACTTAATAATGAGGATTTTTCGGAGTAGTCGGTCAGATAATCTTAAAAAAAAATTCTAAATTTTTTATTTAAACATAAAGTGAAATTTCTTCTCTTTTGTTGTTCTTATCAATAAACAAAGACAGAAAATACCACGAAAACTCAATTTGTGTAGTTATTCAAGTAATTTTTTACTACTTTAAAATTTTTTACTTTTTTAAGTTTATTTGACCGACTACTCCGAAAAATCCTCATTATTAAGTTTCACTTTTTTTTGCTTTTACGAAGGTTTTAGGTCTAGGGCAGTCTTTACATTACCAAAAATCCTTGGGAGATGTTTTATTTTTTTTATTTACGTACGTTAATGCTATTTTGATGCATTTTTAACGTTACATTTTGAATTTGGTATTTTTTATCCTACTTGTATCAAAGTGAGGACGCTAATTTTTTTGTCAGTAAATGCTTTATTTGTAGTAATACTTTTACAAAAAGAAAATATTAAAAAAACCCAATAGTTTTTTTTTATCAATAAATTTCTTAATTACAGAATTTCAGAAAAAAAAAATTTTCAAAAATTCATAACTCGAAAACTACAAAAAATCGGCTAACATTCATGGGGTATATTCTGATAGCCCATGACGTAGGGAACCTAAAAAAAATTTTTTGACGTCAAGGTTTGGACCACCCTGTATACCTATAAGTTACCAATACAGAGCCAGAATTACAGGTTCTCACATATAATAATTATGTCACACTTTTCCTAAGGTGTTGATAGAATCGTCCTTAATTCGACTTTCCATTATTGCAAATCGAGGTACTTGGTAGAGGGTAGAGGACCCCCGTACCGTTTCATTTGGTGCAACGACTGTTCACAGTTGTCGAACGTAGTAATGCCACTTTAAAGACACTTTTCTACATAGGACTCTGTAACATTGAGTTTAAGTACTTTAACACTAAAATAAATTACGTTTCTCGATTGAGTACTTCCTTATGCGGAGTACCGAGGATAAACGAACTGAATCCGATTACTTTGTAATGCTGTAATTTGCGTATTATTACGTATTCTGCACTGTGCGTGCAAATAATCTACGTTGAATGGCCGGTTTTGCTGGATTTAGCTAAATGTATGCCGCTACGAAAACCGTTCCGGCGCCTACGCGCTACGGTTTTCCCATTGATAATGAATAAATCAACTTGTGAATGATTTAAAGTGGATTTCGCCGATTTGGAACTGACTGTGCCGCTGCTATGACTTTGCCTTAAGTACTGTAGAAATTTGGAGAAGGGTATCGAAGCGAGATAAGTAGATAACTAACTATATAACTAACTGTATAGTATATTTAGATTTTTACTCTCTTTCACTATCACCAATATCACCATAGACGTATTTATGAAAGTCATTAATTTCAATTATATATTTCGCATATATAAATAATTGTTCAAAATAATATGTCTTATACTTGACACTATCTTAAGCATTCGTTTCGTTTTTATTTGAAGCAACTTATTTGGAATTCTGACGCTTAGAGTATTCCAAAAAAATCAGAAAAACCTGATTATTAGTTTTTTTCCATTTACTCAAAATCCCAAGCCATTTTGTTTATGACCAGAAAAGGAACTGTCCGAAATTTATCCCTTCTACAATGTCATGTAGTCACCTAGTAGAAATCATAATTTCCATAAAATATTTAAATTTTTTTACGAACTGGATGAAAATTGCTGCTGGTGGAACCCAAAATACTCGAGATCTGTGAGAATCAGGATTTCGACACGTTTTTTATGAAACCTCCGCAACGTTCAGCACTAACTATATTTTTGCTTGTATTTTCTGGTTTGTCATTCGAGACGCGGACAATATTGAACTAGCTAAAAAGTACTTCCCGCCCTAGAGACAGCTTGTACAGCGATTGGAGTGCTTGCCAATGTTTTCCATACTCATGAATAAACAATTACCTATTCGTGGAGCTTCGCAACATTGTTTTGTTTCCGGCCTCCGATGATCTATTACATGTAGATGAATTCTGCGTAGGCAAAATTTGCTGAAGTTAATCGGTCATTATTATTCAATCACTGATAGGTATATAAGAATCTATTATCGTTTCTTAACATTTATACTAAAATAATTTAGACTCTATTATATAAGTACAACATGTCTAGTGAGACATGTTGTACTTACTTTACTGTAGGTATACTGTATGGCTTGTAACAGTGGCTAAAAATGAAACGGTAAATTACTAACCTGTATTTCTTTCTGAATGGTTTGTCGCTTGATGAAGTATCGCCTAATGTATAGGTAGGTCGATTTGTGTAAGATTTCCAGATATTTATTTACTTATTATTTATTTATTTACCCTTTTAGAACGAAAAATCACATTTTAATCTTCCATAATTTAATTTTAAAATACAAATATGGTTAGGGCTCAATACTTTGTGTTAAAACGAGCAATATTATTACTAGCTACTACTAAAGATACAATTATATTCTGGAGATGGATATTTAGAAGCGATAAGTACTGAATGAGGTGTACCCACGAAGAAGTTTACTTTGTTGGGCATTTATATCGTGTGCCAAGCCAACCTTTAGCTTTGACAAAATCTGCACGTCTACGTCCGTCACACAAACTACACGGAAACCTTTGCATTAGACTTTACTAACTTGCTATTTTACGAACTGGGTGCTTAGCCATTTTGCCAATCGCTAGCGTTTAGTAATGTATCGTAGTTTTCCCTCTCTGTCACTCTTTCATGTTAGTGACAGAGAGGGAAAATTACGATACGCTACTAAGCGTTAGCGATTGGTAACTTGGCTAAGCATCCTGATGAGTTGAATAATCTAATGCGATAGTTTCCCTATACTTTGGGCGACTGACATAGAGGTGCAGATTTCGTCAAATCCCTATCCCTACTAGGTATCCCTAATACCTATCTACTGCAGATATCAGCAACTACATGACAGAAAAAAGCCCCAAGTTTTATAAAAATATGAAAAAAAAACGATGATAGGGACTTATTTAGCAAACCTCGGAACCGTTTCTAAATTATCAAACATTTCAAAATTATGGGATAGCCGCATTTCGACGAAAAAGACTTGTGGTTCAAAACGGCCCATTTTACTTCCGTGGATAAATTGAGAGCAGGAATCAAAATGTCCATTTTTGCAATAAAATACGATTTTACGAGAAAGGTAAGAGAAGGTATAATGCAAATGTATGCAAACGTAAATGTTTTTGTACCTCTGTTTGGGTCGGAATCCTGGTTTCGGGTTCTATTAATCTAATTTAGTGGTTCATTACGGGATTCAGACCGTGATTAGGCGACGGGAACAAAAAGGTTCAATGTTGTTACAGTCTCCATTTCTCAGTGGTATGATTAATTATAAATCAATTGTAGTTAGTTGCTTTGTCCCTCAGAAATTCCAATAAAATTCCTGTACTAGTTAGACGGTTAAAATTAACCCAGAATCCAGATGCTGTATTTCTGCTGTCGCTATAACAACTAATACTATAAAGTAAAATAAAATAGATTTTTAAGAGGGCTCTCATACAACAAACGTATTTTTATGATAAATTGATAATGATACGTAACCCTTGGTGCGCGAGTCCGACATTTACTTGGCTGGGTTTAATTGTCACCTACATAATTAACAACTAAAGATAGATTTCCGATCATAAGCACTTGGGGGGGTTTAATATGTAGGTAAAGCTAAGAGTTTAGTTTCAAGTGCGAAGGGAGGGCAGCGCTGGCAGCGCCGTTCTCAAATGTCAACCATCGCTAGGGATTTAAACCGTACATACATACGGGCTGTCCTGGCGCATACTGGTGGCGCATTTCACAGCTCTGCAGTTTCTTATATTTTAAAGACAAATGGGTCTTAATCGAGTAAACTTACGTTTAATTATATCCTGACGTTTCGGGCATGACGTTACACCCGTGGTCGCAGGCAGACTTTAAAATATGAGTGATAATCGTGAAAGTTTAAATCAATATATCTGCAGATTCTTGCCTTCAGCCAACCGAGTATGGTATTCAGATTGCGGTTGCGACTCCAATGTGCTTAATACCTCCTCGAGAGTTGAGGTGACGGTGTCTTGTAAACAAATGGGATATTTGAGACTACCGTTTTTTTTTCATACTGTAAGCAAAAATTGTAAAGCTCATAAGTTTATGGGATTCGCTTACTTTGTACAAATATTTTTTCTTTGATGTAAGTAGGTCGGAAATTTTAGTGTTTAATGGGCCTATACAATGTAACTTATTCGTCGTTATGCCAGATAAATGGGAGCGACGGAACTGCAGATAAGTTCTTCGTAAAATTCATGAAATTTACATTTTGCACCGGGTACTTGGCCATTATTCAAATCTGGGCATCGTTGCTGTAATGTAGAAGTGATTATAACACTCTCTTCCTGTAATATTTTTAAGGGCTTATTTTGTCGTGTTGTAAAGAAATAGCTGAAGCAATCTATACGGTTATCCATAATGAATGATGTCTCCCTAAAGATTGCAGGTTAAGAAGTCTAGCCTGTAAAAAAGTTTTTGTTCATCCTGGAAATTGATAGTACATTGTGCATCTAGGGAGGTAAGTATGGAATTACTAACGAGAGTCATATTTTAAAGACAAACGGGTCTTAATCGCGTAAACCTACGTTTAATTATATTCTGACGTTTCGGGCATGACGTTACAGCGTTACACCCGTGGCACAGTAGATCGAAATGAGTAAAAAATGGACATTCGCATATTTTCCTAGAAATCCTATTTAAAAAAATGCTTTTCGGTAGAAAATGATATGATGAATAAAAAATTTTATATAACATTTTTCTAAATGAGGCTTATTTTAAGCAGAAAAAAATGAAATGGGTTATTTTTGTATGAAACTGAAAAATAGGTATCTTATTGTAAGAAAACCGTAACCGATCCCGCTTTCAAACTTTTAGAATATCATTGCCCTACTCTAGAACAGTAGAAAATAGTTGAAACCTTATCTCAGTAGGTGCCCGTTTTTGTTTTATAGTCCCATCAAAAGTCGGTAAATACAACATTTTTCTTAGTTAGCTATTTTTTTATTTTCATTAATCCTCTAATGCATATGAAGCCAAATATGGTTTCATTCAAATTCAAATTCAAATTCATTTATTTTGCAAGAACATACAGGTGTTGAGGGTAAATGTCACAAGTATTATAGGTACGATTTTACCTATAGTGTGACTGTACATTCTACCACAATATGGAATGCAAAATCTTACACTAGCTTAATATTAAATAATCGAAAAGTAAATTAAATTAATTAAAATGTTGAATTATCAAAATATTACATTATCAAAATAGTACATTCTACCTCAATATGGAATGCAAAATCTTACACTAGCTTAATATTAAATAATCGAAAATTAAATCAAATTAATTAAAATGTCGAATTATCAAAATATTCATTCAGATTATAAAACGGTCTTGTTGTCAAAAATGCTTTCAATTTTTTTGAAAAATCATGTACATTATTAGATTTTCGTATATCCTCATCTAAAAAATTATACATTTTAATGCCATTATATTCCAAACTACTTCTAAAGTGCATATAATTTTTCGATTCTGGTAAATTTATGTCAAATTTATGTCTTAATACATACATAGGTCTATTTTTTGTAGGACGTGCAAAACGGTTCCTATTCTTAAAAATGAAAATACAAACCAAATATATATACAGAGAGGTAACTGTTAGTATTTTATGTTTCACAAACAGAGGGCGGCAATGTGCAAGCCGCTTCGCCTTTTCAACATATCTAACAGCTTTTTTTTGTAATATGAGGACAGGCTTCACATGGACGCATTGGTTTTGGACTCTATTGACTGCTATTAGGGTTCAAATTTGAAATGCATTTTTGCCTGTCTTATGCATTAGAGGGTTAAAAACGGTATATTCATGACAATTTAGTATAAAAATAAGATGTTTGTGACATTTCATTAAGAATGAATACGATTTTTTATAAGAATATTGCATTGAAATAGAAACATTTATTGCGGTGATTTTATTGATAGTAAACATATACTTGAAAATCTTGAAATCAACAATATAGTAAAGTATATCTTTTTACTACCACAGTTAGTAAAAACATCGCAATAAATGTTTGATTTCAATGTCTTAATTTTTAACCATTTTCTTGAGAAAACTTGTATTTATCTGTATGAAAATGTCACAAATATTTTATTTTTATACTAAATTGTCATGAATATACCGTATTTTTAATGAAATTAAAAAAATAGTTAACTAAGAAAATGTTGTATTTACTGACTTTTGATTGGACTATAAAACGAAAACGGGCACCTACTGAGATAAGGTTTTAACTATTTTCTACTGTTCTAAAGTAGGACAAAGATATTCTAAAGGTTTGAAAGCGGGATTGGTTAAGGTTTTCTTACAATAAGATACCTATTTTTCAGTTTCATACATAAAAACACATTTTATTTTTTTCTGCTTAAAATAAGCCTCATTTTGAAAAAATGTTATATAACATTTTTTATTCCTTGTATTATTTCCAACAGAAGAGCATTTATCAATATAGGATTTTTATAAAAAAATGCGAATGTCCGTTTTTTATTCATTTCGATCCACTGTGCGTGGTCGCAGGCAGAAACTCCTCTCAACCGAGCGTATCCATCATAGCCGAAAAGTACGTGGAGCTATTTAAATTAAGAAACATCGGAATTTTAATCAAAATGAAGGGCAAGGAATCTCGTCCGTGTGGAATCCCGTGATTTAGAAATGTAAACGTGGTGAAACATCCATTTTAAAGCCATCGGATGTTGTGAGTGTTGTGTGTAGGCCTAGTGACAACCCTAGCCTAGAAGTGAGTTAGTATTCCGCTTACCGAGCGTGATGCATACAATGTTTTTCATCACACTTGCGAATAAAAAAATAGTTTTAAGACAAAATATTACTCCTTTGCTCAAAGGTTAACTGGAAGATAACCCTTACAGGAATACGTTCGCCTTTGTAACTATAAAATTTTTGAATAAATGTGTATTTTTGCCTGTGTTTTGTATACGATAAAGAATTTACATACATATATACATACAATATTATTAAATGACGTACTTACTAACATTTCTATTACTCAAATATACTACTATTTCACTTTTCTATTACTCCCGCTATGCATGCAAGCAATGGCACGCTTAGACAGGAAGTGGGATGAAAACATACATATGAAAACGTAGAATGTATACTTATTGTCTATAATCATGAAGAGGTGTAAGTAAGATAAGTAACCTAGGATGAAAAAAATCTAATGTTTATTGAAATACTAATTTATTTTGTTACTCTTACTGGCTAAAGATTCAATGCAATATACTTCCTTCTTTTCGGCAATAAATTCCTCTTGCTGTTGCTTTATAACATTTATGGAACTCTAAAAACTGATAATTTCGTAATACCACGGATAAATTAGGTCACACTGAAAAAAATATTTAACTGAACTACTTTGGCTATTTCATCATTAACCATAATTCGGTATGGCGTTACTAATAGTACATTACTACCGAGGCCGCGAAGTGACTGGTTGCCGGCCGAATACATGTAGACGGCCGAGCGAAGCGAGGCCGGATAGTATTCGGACGGCAACCCGTCACTTCATGGCCGAGGTATGTATAATGCTTTTCTCAAACATGCAATGAAATGAAACAAAAAAAATATCTTCATTCTAAGAAATTATAAGTTAACTACATAACTAAGCCTTTGAAACCCGTCAAATAGTTCAAACAAGTCAAATACTTTTTTTTTATATTTTTAGTCCTTGTGGATAGGCGAAAGCACTAAGCTATACTGCCTTAAAAATCAAATACGTTTGATAAATTCAAATCCAGTTATACAGTATTTTACACTTTTATTTAATATCCTCGTTAAATTAGTACAGATATAATTTTCAGCGATCCGTCTCGTGCTTTTCGAATTCTTCATCTCCGCTTTCTTCTTCTTTTTTTTTGTTTTAAACCAGTACCTACGTCATCCAATTGCTTTATTCCTATTTTTTTTAATTATAAAGTCTACTTTACACGATGGCAAATATTAATATTCAAAGATTTCAAAGACAGCAAATATATTAAGACTCGTGTACACAATGTTTTCTTACATTAGAACTGAAGTTTGTTATTTTATATTATGAAATCATCACATACGACACCGACGCCTCATTTTTTTTAAAGTTTTACATGTGTGAAATTGTGTGAATGTGCAAATTTTTACTTTTAAAAAGCGGTATTAGACGATGCGGTCTGTTGGGTCCAATTAATCGCATACGGTGCACAGTGGATCGAAATGAATAAAAAACGGACATTCGCATTTTTTTATAAAAATCCTATATTGATAAATGCTCTTCTGTTGGAAATAATACAAGGAATAAAAAATGTTATATAACATTTTTTCAAAATGAGGCTTATTTTAAGCAGAAAAAAATAAAATGTGTTTTTATGTATGAAACTGAAAAATAGGTATCTTATTGTAAGAAAACCTTAACCAATCCCGCTTTCAAACCTTTAGAATATCTTTGTCCTACTTTAGAACAGTAGAAAATAGTTAAAACCTTATCTCAGTAGGTGCCCGTTTTCGTTTTATAGTCCAATCAAAAGTCAGTAAATACAACATTTTCTTAGTTAACTATTTTTTTAATTTCATTAAAAATACGGTATATTCATGACAATTTAGTATAAAAATAAAATATTTGTGACATTTTCATACAGATAAATACAAGTTTTCTCAAGAAAATGGTTAAAAATTAAGACATTGAAATCAAACATTTATTGCGATGTTTTTACTAACTGTGGTAGTAAAAAGATATACTTTACTATATTGTTGATTTCAAGATTTTCAAGTATATGTTTACTATCAATAAAATCACCGCAATAAATGTTTCTATTTCAATGCAATATTCTTATAAAAAATCGTATTCATTCTTAATGAAATGTCACAAACATCTTATTTTTATACTAAATTGTCATGAATATACCGTTTTTAACCCTCTAATGCATAAGACAGGCAAAAATGCATTTCAAATTTGAACCCTAATAGCAGTCAATAGAGTCCAAAACCAATGCGTCCATGTGAAGCCTGTCCTCATATTACAAAAAAAAGCTGTTAGATATGTTGAAAAGGCGAAGCGGCTTGCACATTGCCGCCCTCTGTTTGTGAAACATAAAATACTAACAGTTACCTCTCTGTATATATATTTGGTTTGTATTTTCATTTTTAAGAATAGGAACCGTTTTGCACGTCCTACAAAAAATAGACCTATGTATGTATTAAGACATAAATTTGACATAAATTTACCAGAATCGAAAAATTATATGCACTTTAGAAGTAGTTTGGAATATAATGGCATTAAAATGTATAATTTTTTAGATGAGGATATACGAAAATCTAATAATGTACATGATTTTTCAAAAAAATTGAAAGCATTTTTGACAACAAGACCGTTTTATAATCTGAATGAATATTTTGATAATTCGACATTTTAATTAATTTGATTTAATTTTCGATTATTTAATATTAAGCTAGTGTAAGATTTTGCATTCCATATTGAGGTAGAATGTACTATTTTGATAATGTAATATTTTGATAATTCAACATTTTAATTAATTTAATTTACTTTTCGATTATTTAATATTAAGCTAGTGTAAGATTTTGCATTCCATATTGTGGTAGAATGTACAGTCACACTATAGGTAAAATCGTACCTATAATACTTGTGACATTTACCCTCAACACCTGTATGTTCTTGCAAAATAAATGAATTTGAATTTGAATTTGAATTTGAATGAAACCATATTTGGCTTCATATGCATTAGAGGATTAATGAAAATAAAAAAATAGCTAACTAAGAAAAATGTTGTATTTACCGACTTTTGATGGGACTATAAAACAAAAACGGGCACCTACTGAGATAAGGTTTCAACTATTTTCTACTGTTCTAGAGTAGGGCAATGATATTCTAAAAGTTTGAAAGCGGGATCGGTTACGGTTTTCTTACAATAAGATACCTATTTTTCAGTTTCATACAAAAATAACCCATTTCATTTTTTTCTGCTTAAAATAAGCCTCATTTAGAAAAATGTTATATAAAATTTTTTATTCATCATATCATTTTCTACCGAAAAGCATTTTTTTAAATAGGATTTCTAGGAAAATATGCGAATGTCCATTTTTTACTCATTTCGATCTACTGTGCGGTGATCGAGGCCGACGGATCGCACTGTATAATACTGCTTTTTAAACATTATTTTGAGTAGTTATTGTACATATTTTAAATTATATAATTTAAATACCTAATTATAACTGCAACAATTGGCCTATCATTTTTTTAAATACTAATATTACTTACAGATAATTATTGGCTAAAAGCCAAGATGCCAGGTCACAACCCTATGTCAAATGAAAATTAAAAAAGAGGCACTTGCCGGCCTAGGCCGGCAACGAGGTACTTCCCGGCTGCTTTTTAGGCACGTAACTACAACATTTCATTGCATGTTTGAGAAAAGTTAATTTCTATTAACAAACAGGTTTGCGTATCAAAAACCAAACGGATAATGTTATTCTAAGTTGGGCTATTCGTAAATAAATGCTTGTATACGTCTTACATTAAAACAGTAAACAAATTCAAGTGTTCACATGTAAATAAACCGCTTGGTCTAATTTAAGAGTAAGCATTGACAATATGCAACAAAAACCAAGTCCTAGCTTCTAATAAAGACGATGTTATTATCCATAACATAAAATTGTTTAGATTTAACTCAACAATGATTTGCTATTTTAATACATATTTTTGTTACATATAACCCGTTTTGTCTAGTAGAGTAAAACCAAATACGGGTTTGCTACTCTAGCAGACCATTCGCTTTATCTAACCAAATAAAATACAATGTGTAACCAATCGTACTTCATTATATAGACAATACTTAGCATAGAAATAACCAAACGCTTTTTTTGCGTAGCGTTACCCCCCCCCCCCGCACCGCACCGCGCGGAAAACCTGTTTATACTCGTCATTCGTCATGTCCGTCCGGCAATCAGATGCATCGTGTTGTTTTTTTTTACTCACTTCTCTTACGTTACATCTCGCTAAACTTCGATTTCATCTCGATAAACAATATAAACATTTCTAGGCGATCTGTATTTTATGTGATGTGTATGACATATGTATGTCAAGTTACTTGAATATTCCAAAATGGAAGTTGTACCTCCACCAGCAGACACCCTCGGAGACTACCTTCGGGAATGGGGATTAGAAGTTTACATAAGGACATTTATTTCAAACCATGTCATGTCTTTGTAAACCAAATAATTTTAATTTCTTCATTTTCCTTGTAATCAAAGAGACTCTGTAGTTAATGTATCAAGCAAAATAATGGAATTACTCGTAAAATAATTTAGAAAAATAAATTGGTTTACAAAGATATTCTGTGCAATGAAAACCTATAAAGTGATGCAAAAAGTACTTTTGCTCGCGATTGTATTATTGATTGATTGATTATTTTGATTACTATACCGTTCTTATAAATGTAAAGTTAATTAAAATAAATGTTTCTTTTTTTGCTCGTTAAGCATCACTTCTTTTTGGGTAATCATCGATGTGGCTTAGTTGTAGTTAAATGAGTTGTAAATAGGGCTCACTGCCTGTATAAAATCTAGTACGTCTCATCACCCAGGGGATAAGAAAGGTGACGATGAGACGTACTGGATTTTATACAGGCAGCGAGCCCTATTTACAACTCATTTGCTATTTGTCTGTATATGAACCACGTATTTTTGTCATGTATAACCTATTCATTTGGTTAGAAGTAGGCAAACTATTTGGTCAAAATAATTAAACATTTGGCTGTATATGAACAACGTATTTTTGTCGTGTATAACCTATTCGTTTGGTTACATGCAGGCTAATAATTTGGTTAAATATAATGAAACAAATTGCTTAAAATAATACCCTAAATTGATTATAGGTAACAAAAAAGTTATGTTAAACATTACTGAGCCAGTTGGTTTAGGCGTAGCAGAAAATTTGATTAAAGTAAGTTGTGAATTCAGTAAGATTTTGACAAACAGTAAATTTGTTATCAACATACAGCACGTCTACAATAACTGAATTGTAAACTAAATATAACTGAACTTATGGTAATATACAACAGACAGTTTTCACACGATATAACTAATATTGTTTAGCAATACACAACATCAATTGTTTAGTAGAAAATTAACCGAACTGATTTTGGTAAGATATTGCCTTACTTCGCTCGTCACTTTTTTTAAGTTACAGGTTGACGAAAGTTCGGTTACCATTAACAAATTATTTTTTTCAGTGCATACAATACAATACAAGACAAAACAAAACTCTTTATTGCATACCTCACACGTAATAAAAAAAGTACACAAAACAAAAGAAATAAAAAACAGAGGTCATATAAGGCGGCCTTATCGCTAAAAAGCAATCTCTTCCAGACAACCTTTGGGTAGAGGCGCGATTACAATCATAAATAATCAAAATAATCATAAGTCAATTTATATGATTCATTCGTTTGTTGTAATATTTAAGCATATCGTGCAATGCAATAATAATGATTGCACCCGCGACTATCTTCGCATAAAAAGTCGATATTTAATATTATAGCTGACTTAGGTGAATTTACTAACCGAACATTTTCCCGTCGCATCGGTTCATAAAGATTGGAAGTAAGTAGCGATATTTTTTATCGAGTCGATATAAAAACGCGCAAAGAGCCATTTCCATAAGTTATGTTCGCACCCGCGGGCACCTATGAGACACCTTCGTGGTTATTGGTAACTCGGTCATTTTCTCACAATTCTTATGAAGAAAAATTACGACACTGACAATTTTCTTTCATCATGTTAAGGAATACCAGTGCCCTTGTTTTTTTAATTTGAATTATATCGTCAGTTGACAAGCAAAATTAACTAAGTAACAAATACCTACATGAAATGAAATAAAGCTTATATATATCTCATTTCTCCGATTCAGTGCAAACGAGGTTGCTAATAGTACTTAATAGTGACAGTTTTGAACTGATTTTTGGTTGTCAGCGATATCGTCGGCTTCAGTATGAAACGAGAGATCTTTCTAAATACCGATTGTTGATCGTTTCCTTACTAGCAACGGGCCTGACGATGTACTGTTATGTCGTCAAGCCTAAGCTCCACTTAGGCCGCTAACCCGAGGTTAAACTGTTAGAAAGTGCCAAAAATGTTAAAGCTTATCCAATTAACCCCGTGTTAGTTAACCTTAGATCGTGCCAATGAGGCTAAGTGGGGTAAGTGTAAATGCCTAAAATCCACTTAGTGACAGTTTTGTAGTGATTTTTGGTTGTCAGCGATATCGTCGGCTTCAGTATAGAACGATAGATCTTTCTAAATACCGATTGTTGAGCGTTTCCTTACTATAAACGGGCCTGACGATATACTGCTATGTCGTCAAGCCTAAACTCCACTTAGGCCGCTAACCCGAGGTTAAACTGTTAGAAAGTGCCAAAAATGTTTAAGCTTATCAAATTAACCCCGTGTTAGTTAAACTTAGATCGTACCAATGAGGCTAAGTGGGGTAAGTGTAAGGGCCGAAAATCCGTTCCTAACAATCAATCAGAGAACAATTTAGCAAGATTTTGCAACATCGAAGAAGCCTGTTCTCAATACTATATCGGTTTTATATTTCAAGAATTGGATTCCACCAAATTGCTTGAGAAATATTTAAGCATTAAGGAATTCATGTAAAACGTTTACCTAAAAGACTTCTCCGCATAATTTATTCCGAGATGAAAAGTTATTCCGCCAGCTCTTTACAGCATCTCCATATATCCGCCGTCTGAACTTATTATCTTCAAACTATATTAAGTATGATACTATAAGAGTTCTCGGCAAGCCAAGCAGCAAATGAAAACGATTCAGCAAGATTGAAAGTAGCATGGTTTGCATTCAGTGCAATTACATTATTCATTTCTTTTAGACTAGGAACAAGTTGGATGCTATTAAATGGGGCGCTGTTGTGATATCTATTGGTTACTGGAAATCGTGCCGGTGAATATTTGAATAATTGGGTATTTTACGAGTTGATTAATAATTGTAGTTGTTTATTAAAACAAAGCGTGCAGGTTCATCTAAAATACTACAATAGGGTAGGTACGATTTTTTTGAAAATTATATATTTTTTATGTGTAAGCGCATATTTCTAGGTTTTGGAAACTACTTTAGATGCTTATCTAATTAAATTTTTTTTTTTTTTCTAGAGTGTAGAGAAGGTCTAAATCCTACTTAGAAGATTATCGAAAAGGCAACGCAACTGTCAAAATAACTCATGTTTATTTTTATTATGCTTTATGCCTTACATGTTTGCTTGGCGAGCCAGCGTGGCGATTATGGGCATTTCCCTCCTAATGCGTCCATGGAGAGACCTACATCCAGCAGTGAGCTGAGGCTGATGATGTGTATGTACGAGTATATGTGTATAACTACGTTTAAGCGTAGGAAAATTACTCTTAATAAACCACAACATTTGTTTTGTAAAAAAAAATCTGAAATAAATTAGCTACTACAATATTTTTGAAGGTTATTACAATGTCCCGAAAGAGCGTCCTAATCCTAACATTACTAACTTATTCTGGATGTTAATTGTAGGACAGTACAAAAACCTTGGTATCATCTTTAAAAGGTTTATGAATGAAATCGTATGAATCTTTTTGCATTTCATAATAATGTCATCATCATCATCATATCAGCCGAAAGACGTCCACTGCTGAACATAGGCCTCTCCCAACGATTGCCACAATGACCGGTCCTGCGCCACCCGCATCCAGCGGACTCCTGCGACCTTCACCAGGTCATCGGTCCACCTTGTGGGGGGCCTACCCACGCTACGCCGCCTTACGCCTTCCAGTACGTGGCCGCCACTCAAGAACCTTCCCGCCCCAACGGCCATCGGTTCTACGCGCAATGTGCCCCGCCCACTGCCACTTCAGTTTAGCGATTCGGAGAGCTATTTCGGTTACTTTGGTTCTGCTGCGGATGGTCTCATTTTTAATCCGATCACGCAGGGAGACTCCTAGTATAGCCCTCTCCATTGCCCTTTGGGTGACTTTGAGCCTTGTTATGAGGCCCATCGTAAGCGGCCACGTTTCAGTACCGTATGTCATCACTGGCAACACACACTGATCAAAGACTTTCGTCTTCAAACACTGCGGAATATTGGACGAAAATATGTGTCGTAGCTTCCCATACGCTGCCCAACCGAGTCGGATTCGACGATTGACCTCTTTCTCGAAGTTGGACCTACCTAACTGGATAGTTTGTCCTAGGTATATATATTCGTCTACAACTTCGAGTGTAAAGTCTCCGATTATTACGGGAGTTGGTGCTACATGGGAATTTGACATGATTTTCGTCTTATCCATGTTCATTTTAAGACCAACTCGCTCGGAGGCTTTACTGAGGTCAACAAGCATAGTACTTAAGTCCTCCAAGGTCTCAGCCAAGACTACTATATCGTCAGCGAATCGAAGGTGAGTGAGGTACTCGCCGTTTATGTTGAAACCCAGCCTTCTCCAGTCCAGAGTCTTAAAGACATCCTCCAGTGCAGCGGTAAACAGCTTAGGGGAGATGACATCTCCCTGCCTAACTCTCCGCTGCAGCAGAATAGGCTTCGAGCTCTGGTCTTGGAGTCGGACTGAACATAATAATGTAATGGCAAACATTTATTTAAGTTGAGAACTGATACAAGCTTACATACATTCAATACAAAAATATATAAAATACTTTGCGGTGAGGGTGACATTACAACATTATTTAAATAATACGTAAGCATTGAATGTAATAACATATATCAAGTAAGCTACAATGAGAAAAATTACATGAGTATCAGTGTCAGTCTCACGAAATGAGATTACATTGTGGGGCGTGTTTGCGTTGCCTAAATAAATACGACACAATTGATATTTGTATTCAATATGAGCGACTCAAACAAGATATGATAAATTAATTTTTCAAAAGGTTATTAACTTATCACAGATACCTATTAATACATTACATTATAATTTGACCTGCAATATTAGTGTTCTGTTTCATTAATTATATTTCTATTAGCGGTATTGATAAAATCAATCCAATTTTATCCTTCACTCATAATAATATCTAAAACCACTAATCGGAGTTCGAGGCCAAAAAAACTACGAAAATATTGCCACAACCACAACAATGAAATGTTCTTACAATAGTAAGTAAATCCTTATTTTCTAAATACAGACGTCGAGATATATTAATTATTGGTAATTGTAATTCTTTAATTTATAGAAACAATATAATTGACTTATTTTCACGTAAATATAATATAATATTTAAAAAAAAATCTTAATTATCCGCAATTATTAGTAAATAAGTTGGTATTGCGCTTGTATAACCTGAGGTGTTAATAACATTTGGTACAGCAATTTAACTACACTATTAAAACCCTATTTCTGCATATGTTTAGAAAATTGCAGAATAATACTTTGTAGCGTGCTTTAAGTTCACATTTCGTATTCGTAAAATTCCTTTGACCTACAAATTTTCGTTTTTTAATGTATATAGGTAGGTAGTTATTATATATAATTTTATCTACTACCTAGATCATAAGATTCGAAAGAGCTTCATCGGGTCGATATCATGGACAATATCTGGTATGATTGACCTACATGTATTTTATAGGTAAAATAGGTATAAGCAAAGAGCTAGTTCTATAACTACACAACTTCCTTACATACTATAACTAGTTGCGTTCCATTCGAAGGAGCTATAGAGAATGTAAGAAACAGTTATTTTTAGCGAACCCAGCGGCAGTAAGCCCATGTAGCTTTGCTTCCTGGAATCTAATATCTAAATATCTAAGCAGTTATTCATACTATTATAAAAAAAATTATACAACTATCCATACCGATCTCTTTCAAATATGTATACATATAAATGCACTCGACTGTAGTAATTATTAGGACATTAGGAATTATTTTAAATATATAAATTAAATGATAAAATTTATTTGACAATGAAATAAGAGACTTTGACAGGTTTGACAGTAACGCATCTGTCGTAGTTTCTTTGGCCTCGAACTTTAATTAGTGGTATAATCACATTAAGTATAAAAAAATTGCCTGTATTATATAATGGCGTGGCACAGAGTCGGAGCGGAAACCATGGGCTTTTATGAGTCAAATTCAGTACATAATATTTCTAATTTTTTAAAGGTTTAATGAATAATCGAAGTTTGTCACCTCGAGCACGACTACGCCAACGTGTACATGCGAAAAATAAATTAAATCCGGGAACATTTCTGTAGTTTAACATTTGTTACATATTATAATTAAGGTAGGTATAGGTATCAAGTGTAGGAAGGAACAGTAGTAATTAGAAAAAACGGATATAACTAAACACTAAAGTACAGAGACAAAATTTATTCGTTTTATTCATTAATTTTTTGATATCTAACAAAGTTATTTATTTATGTAATTAGGAACAATATTTTTGCTACAGGGCCTGATTGTAACTATATTTGGTTTGATAAGTGAATCCAGAGAATTTTTATGTATCATACAATAAGTTTTAAGTTACTTCAAGATAGTTTTTCAACACAGTTGCCACACTTATAAAATGTTATGACTCAACATCAAACTAGAATTTGATCACATAAAGGGATCTAGTTGCTGGAATAATAACTTTTTGAGGTAAGTGTACAGTAACCAATACTCGTAGTTATGCAGAAAGCGACTAACTCTAAATTTTTGTCAATCTGACTCCAACTTTAACATGTTGAGTTTGGACGCTTTCTACTTTGATAAAAAATCAAAGTTGGTCGTTCTCTACATAACTATGGGCACTGTTAATTCCTGGTTGTGTTATTATAAAGTATTTTTGAGAGTAAACATGATAAATGCTGCAAAGACCGCATGCAAGCTACGTATGGCGTAAGCGCTGTTGCACATATCGCTGTGGCACATACTGCATGAAGTCATCTTCTGCCCAATGTTGTAGCTGTCATCCTCATTGCAAGTGCGGCCGCAGTCTCGGATCAGAATGGATTTGCCTGCGTACAAAAAGTTTGTTATAAATCCGAGTTCATGTGGAATTCTTTGCTGCTAACTATATGTATGAAAGAGTAATGAGCACACAATTTTATTGGTTGCGTTTTTAATGGCCTGAATGTTAAAGGCACGTTAAAGGCCTCCGTTAGCTTCACGGACGGCCTGAAGGCCTACCACGAACCACGGACGGTGTTGCCTCTCTCCCGCACTTGTAAATTTGAATATGAGTATGACAGGGAGGTAACACATCAATTATGGTCGCGGCCTTCTGCTTAGTATTGAAATTCGTCGCATGCGCGCGTACTAGTTAGCGCCATTCCACACAGGTCACGGTAGTAGCCAAAATTCGTATAAATTGATGATCTACTTTGACTGCTTTTTTTAGCAAGGAGAGTAGTTTATACTACGTAGTTATAAACATCTTTGGTATAAGCTTTCAAAGTTAATATACTGCATGACGCTCCAACGCGTTATCTAAAAGTGCAATATTTACTCGTCGTTTTAAAATTGATTATGTACATGACTGTTTTAGTGAAAGCTATAATTATTTATAGCTCAATTGCTCGTTCTCACGTAACTTGTTTTTAGGGTTCCGTAGTAAACTAGAAACCCTTATGGTTTCGCCATGTTCGTCTGTCCGTCTTCCGCACCATAGCTCAATGGCCGTTAGTACTATAGTGTGGGTATCGTTGAATAGGTATTTCAAAAAGAATAAGGGTCCCAAAAGAAAGGTTTTTTACCCACAAAATTTCAAGAATAACAAGTAACACTGATTTGCTCATTAGATTTTTGCTGACATCCGATCTATACACTGATTTACGAAATTTACCTCACAAAAAGTAGGAATCTTTATTTAAAGCTTGTATTTCGCTTATTACAGATCAAATACAATCTTAATATAACATTACGTACTGTTTTTCAGACTTTTATTGCGACTTTTGAATTTTAAGCACTGTTCTTTGAACGCCTGACCACTGTGCATTCCTACAATTTCTTGTTTCTATTCCGGGTCAGCTAGCGGAGGTCCTAACTACAAAATATTAAAGGTAAGAGTTTCTGTAGCAATGAACGATTGGGTCGATATAATAATATCAAGTGGCGCTAAATTACAGTCTAGATGACACAACATCTTACACTTAATTTTAACATACTAAATTATTTCATTGTTGTGCAAAGTGTTAGATCGGTAAGAGACGACTCTTGATTTTAAGCTATCGTCAAATACATAAATCAACAATAAAAGAATATGGTTAAACATTAGCGTTTGTACTGTATAGACAGGTACCTATAGTGCTTGATAATTGAGGCCAACGTTCTCCGAAATATGTTGCGCGGAGTGACTAAAATACGAGGAAACTAATTAAATAACTAATTAATATCATGTATAGATGTAGTGCAAAATCCTTTCTCTTCAATCTCTTTTCTTCAATTCTCTCAAATCCATATTGCTGTCACAATGAACTTCAGTATATATTTCACTGAAGCTAATTGAGACAGAGAGATTACCTAATTCGGGCGTTTCTGTGAAAAGCCGAAGAGAAAGGATTTTTTGCACTACATCTGTATTTAGATTCCTTATGGCTACTGATTTACCATAAATCTGGTTCAATGCGAAGGAAAAAACAAGATAGAACTCACCTTCTATTCTGTACATTTTAGTAAGACATGCATTGTTATCCATGTTGCAATATTTAACTGTAGTTGTAGCATTTGTTCTCCAACAAGATGGATCATAATAGGAGCTACAAGCGTAACAAACTTTACCATTTTGCATTAACGATATTTGTTTACCATTGCGCCATTTACCAGCATTCTTTGCAGGATTTTGAAGGTAAACTTTAACATCATCTTTATCCAAAATACTTTTTCTGTTCGTCGGTCCTTGTGTCAACAGATTTATTTCACTTTTATCTTTTGTGTCGGCTTTTGGTGTTATATCATCATCTACTTTGGCAAGGTCCAACTGTGACTGGTTATTATTAGGATCGAATATCCTTAAATCACCTTCAGAATCTTGCATAGATCGCCTAGATGCTTGAAGACACTTAGAAAGAAGATTTACTGCTTCTTCGTGGACATCGTTAGGTGCACTTTTACCGATAATATTTTTGCTTCCCGTGTTATCGTATATTAAATCCTTTTCCGGTTCTCCAGTTATTCCACATTCAATAAGCTCTTCATTTGACTCTACGCGGTCATTGCTGGTGTGATCGTGGTAACCGCTTTTGCTATCTGCTATGTCAAGTTTGGGATTTTGAATTACTTTCGTTGTTTCTGAGGGATAGATATACGGATTTAGTTCTGGAGGAGCTCTGTCGTCGTCGTTTTCGTTTTTGTTGCTTATTTCATTTTTCGGAAGAGCGCTTCTTTCAATTAGGTCAATCATTTTATTTGGGTACTCATCATTCGATTTTCGATCAGTAGGATTTAGCTCCTGGTTTCCCTCGTCTAGAATAGGAGCCTTATTTTCTGGTAAAGATTGGGGCTTGAGCTGGGGTTGAAATGGTTGGTTTTCAGTTTGTTGAACGGTCGGCGGTTGAGCAAACGGTAGAGGAACCCAACCAGAATCAGTGAAAATTAGTCCTTGGTTTCCATAATTCTGCCGTCGACAAGGTCTTACGCGTGGTATGTTTGTGGGCTGTCCAGGAAACGTCGGCGGTACAAGTCTCTGATCGTTTGGCGGTGCAGGTGGTGGAAACGGAAGCCGTATTTGATTTTGACCATATTCTTGGGGCTGCCACTCGCCTGCAACTGGGAAATTAAAAATAATTTTGCACATAAGTTTATGATAATTAGATGTACCTACCTCAGTAATAATTTAGTATAAACTTTGAAAAATAAAATTACATCTAAACTATATTTAACAATGTGTAATACCTAAACTTGCAGCTAGATAAAAATACAAGACCATATTTTTCCACATCATAGTTTGGTTTTAAGACACCGCTCCAGCCTTAGTTCACGCGAGGTTTCCGTGAAAGACACATAAGAAATAACTTGAAGTATTGTCGGCGCTAGTTTTAGATCGGGTTTTATGACTGGGGCTGTAAACCAATATCAGTCTATTGTGGAAGTGCACGACTGGAAAGGTATTTCGTGAAAACAATGAACACCGCATTGAAACGATTTTCATTGTTCCAAACAGTTGCGTTTAAAGTCCTCGTAGGATTTGATGCAAAAATGCGCATCAATAGCGGCAAAACAATGTTGTTCCACATGTTTTTATATGAAGCGTAGAAACAACATAGCTGATGCGTAATACCGGGCACGCAGTCGATTCGACTAAATGTCGTCAATTAAACGTATACGAACACGGTGCTGCGCATTCGGTACTAACAGAATTGATATATTTGGATAACATAATTTCTAAAGGGTCAAAACTAGTCGATTATAATACTTCTACAATATTCTAAGACGACGTAATATAAGTATAAAAGTCTAAGACACGTAAGTTTAATTAACAAGCGACAGTATTTCGGAGAAGCTATCATTGAGCGTTGACAACGCGGTCTAGCTAATAATTCTATTATTATTTCCTATATAAGTTATATTCAATTATCCGCCTGCTCCCATAGCCATAACTCAACTTCTTCCTATGAAGTAATAAATTTCTAAATTATCTAACTACTTGAAATTAATTTTCAAGGCCTTTTCATTAATTTTCAAGGGATCTGGGTCCCTTTTGCGTTCGTTATCGATATCGGAGACAGAAGGAGAGAAATTAACCCCATTTGTCTACTACGTTTCGTTGAGGCGTTATTGGGTGGAGGATTACTAAAAGGTTTTATTTTATGCTGGCTTATGATTTAATTAACTATTTCGTTATATTTATGATTTAATCCCAATTTATATTGAACGAGGAAAATCTTTGTGAGTTATGAATTTTAGGGGCATTCCACGAGAATGTCGCTTACGTGACGCTTACACTATCTACCGCAGCAACGTTAAATAAATGCTTAAAATTAGAAAAAAAACTGTGCGAACGTGTAAGTTAAGTCCCGAAATATTACCACCCTAGAACTCGGGTTCCTATCATTTCTAGAAGTACTAAAATAATCGCGTTACGTAAGTGACATTCTCGTGGAATGCCCTTTTAAACAAATAATCTTAAACACATTACCTATTATTAAATTATTGAAGACATCATTTGATCGTTGGCGAATCCCCATTTAACTTAAATTATAACTGTCTCCATGTTTATCATAAATATCATAATTATACGAAACACCGTCTAGCTTGTGGATTCTAGTTAAGGCACACATATATCAGGCGCACTCTCTTTATGAATGAAATGAAACACGCAACGAATAACTAATAAGAACGCATCATATAAGGGCATTTTTACTTTTTGGGTTGCCCAATTAACGCGAAGTTACCCTTAGAACCCAATTAACGCGAATAACCTTAATTTCAGTCAGCTTCGTAACGACAATTAAGCACTAAATATCGATAATATCTCGGTTTTGGTGTTCATTTTACAAACTATAAGTCATATTATAATATAAAAACGCCGATCGAGTTTAACTTCCAAAATATATTGTACTTATTTGTTGTTACGAAGCTGACTGAAATTATAGTAGATTGTTCAACGAGGGACTAAAACAGGCCATTATGACACGAGATATTTATCCACCCGAGCGTAGCGAGGGTGGATGTAGTTCGAGTGTCATTATGGCTGTTTAGTCCCGAATTAAACACTCTACTTTTCACTTCGAATGCGAGGAAAAAATCTCAGCATTTATAAACAAAAAGAACAAGTAAGAAACAATAAAAATATATGTACTGCGATGACAAAACTTCCGATTTCTTCGGGACATGGCCACTTGACGATAAGTTCGCAAACTTTTTCAAGTTATATGGTTTCGTTGCAGTGTGGTTTTAAGCATGGAATATATGCTACAAGGTGAAGACGCTTGATATTTCTTAGATTTTTCATCAAAATATGTCAGAAATACGCCTTCCATAAATGATGTTGGTACCTAATTTGCTTTCCAGTTTTTCAATCCATAAAAGTTTGATACGCTTTTGAATATTTCACTAGGTTTCGGCGGCAAAAGATTTTGCACCACCTCTTTTGCATTCTTCTTTATTCTGAAGTAAGGCGTTAATACTTCTTCATCGCATGACGTGACATCGTAAATTATACGATTTGAATAATATTACTTATGGACAAAAACACAAAAAATAAGCAATCAAATTCGTTCCGCGTTTTAGTTTTTATCTGTATTCCTTTTTCGAAATATGACGCTTTAAATACTTGCATATTTAGCCAACGAATTGGAGCTAACTACAAACTATTTTGAAGCTAATTGGTTAAAACATAAGAAATAAATTGGATTCAATCTTAATCATATATTAAACAAGTATTAAATATACATGTACCTATATCAAGAAAAAAAATCGATTTTCCTTAATATTTTTACACGACTGACATTTTGAGGTATTTTTCAATGGCAATCGTTCGTTCAAAAATCATAAACACCAGAAATGGCTGTTTAGGGGTTTCCAAAGTCAATTAAAAAAAAGTTTAGAGGTTGTATCCACGGCATGCACAAAAGTGGTCCATACACAAGCACTGAAAATGGCGACTATCCTTTATTCTTGAACACCGTGAGTGTGGCTGTTTACGGGTTTAAAACGTCAATTAAAAAAAAATTACTTTAGTCCCTAGAGATTAATAAAGAGTTTTAGTCCCGATATGCAGGGATTAAAATAGCATTTTAAGAGCATGAGAAGTGAAAAGATTTTTTAACTTCGCAATTAATAATTAGGTAACCAAAAAACCAAAAAGTAAAAATGTCCATAAGGTAGGTAACAAGAGGATATTTTTTTTTACCTTTTTCATACGTACAGAACACACATAGTTTAATTCTCCCCAATGCGGTAATCATGCATTATTCATGTTTGAGGAGATTAGACAGCACGGCATCAAAATAATTATGCACTGAGTCTCATTGTTATGCAACAGAAAGTTTTGCAGTTGTATTGTGTTATTTGTGTTGCTTTGGCACTCGTAAATTGGTATTAACAAGTAGTTACTGCTTTCTAGTGATAAATACCTCATAAGTTTTTGATCATGCAATTCTATCGTTTTAGGTTTCTCGAATGAGCTGGCGTTTTTGAATTACATAATACATGGTAAGCATAAAAATAGGGCAAAATAAAATCTCTAGACTTAATAGATGGGCGGATTTTTATTTTGTTGTAGTTTTTTAAAATTTTCCAAATTTGGACTTTTTACATCTTATCTACCGTAAACTGGGATTACTTTGAACTTTGGGGTTACATTGATAAAAACTTCTTTTATTTTTTAATCGCGAATATCTTCCGTTACCAAACGCATCTGTATATATATATTTTAAGTCTGGCAAGAACGATAGTTATCCTTATTAATTGTTTAGACACTTTAAATCAGTACGGTCGTTAGAATAGCGTATCACGTGATTATATTTACGTATACTTTTTGCTATTTTTCGTATATAAAATAACTTCTAAACTAACAATAAGGGTAGTGAGGTAAACGGTTCTTAATCACAATTAACTTGTCACAATTGTGTTTAGGTATACAAATATAACGTTTTTGGGGTCTTCAATTCAAACTAAGTACTTATAACAATTGTTTTTATTCAAAAGGGTGTCTTTGATCACCTACATGGGGTCACATTAATCAGAATCTTACGTATAGTTGGTTATGGTATGTCTATCCATTTGACTGTTTATTTTGTAAGGAGATTGTTCTCTCTTCAATGTTTGATTTTTGTTTTTAATAAAGTTGAATACTGAAGTTGTTTTTATAATATATCGGGGTTACTTTGATCATAAATATTTGATCAAAATAAACCCAAAACGACGTAAATTGTTGTAACTTTTGATACTGCGAACGGATTTATTTATTTTCTTAGGAGAAATTACTCCTGTAAGGGTTTACATTCAATTACCCTAAAAAAAACATAAGGTATCAAAGTAACCCCAATGTCAGTTTAACTTTGATCACAATGTTTTATTTTTCTATCTTCATACATTTTTAAAGTATCGTTTCAATTTTTTTTACCGAGAAAGATAACAAAAAGTTGATGTTACTATTTTATTTTTGGATTTTTTTACGCCTAATTTTAGAAGATATTGAAGTTTAAACTTTAAAATTTATCGATGTAACCCCAGTTTACGGTACTCAGAATCACGAGTTCTTTCTATCGTGATAGAAATAAAAAAGTGTCTCAAAAAATCCCAATGAGTTTCCAGTCAGTCCATTTTTCATACACTTTTTTCGACCGTAACTCAGTGGAAGACAAAAAAAAAATTGAATTCTTGGGACACTGTTTTTCTGCTAATGAGGATCGAAAGAGCTTGCGATTCTGAGTTGAAAAAATTTGAAAATATCCAAATGTGGAAAATTTGAAATAACTACAACAAAATAAAAATCCGCCCAGATACACTCGTCAAATAATACGAGTCTGGTGCAGGTGTAATGTTTCATGCAAAACAAAACACTGCAAACGGCCTTATTTTAAACAGAATTTTCAGATATTTACAGGATAGGCAGAATCCTTTTTAATATCAGACTATATTAGCATTTTCTTGAATTATCAAAAACAAAAAAATGTTTACATTATAATGGTCGTTAGGTGTGCAGACAAAGTTTAAAGTGTTTAAAGAAAAAATATATAGCCAAAAATGTATGGAAAAAGGTTATTTAACTTTATTTTCTAACTATTTGCTATTTTTCGATGAACCAATCAGGGATATTCCAATACAAATACATATTAAAATGGGTTCTACTTATGAGCCTCCTCATAGTATTTTCTATGCTAGATAATGTATTATACCTAACTGATCCGTATTTTTTGACCGAGCGAGAGTGTATTACGAATATTCATATTAAACAATGAAATTAAAATACGTGACTGACAGGTCAGTGAACAGAACACTGATGTGCCCCTTCGGAGGCTGCCGGCGACAGCTGGTGGACAGGATCCGGGAAATGAAATCCTTTTTTACGGTCAAAGGAACTTTCCACGTAACAGACCATGAGGTTATATAACCCTACCTATTTTTATACAAACTTACGATTTCTGACTATAACAAATGTCTGAAGTTTGCAGGAATTATTTCACAATAAGATGTATTTAGTTTGATCAACAATTTAAACTTAAATTCTTAATTAATGACATTTAATAAAGAAAAATACCAAGTTTACCGGGGTGGGATTCGAACTTTCACGGCTAATGCCTATACCAAGTAAACAAATACTTTACACTTCATTAAATATATACGCTAAAATTAATAAAACAAAAAATTGTGTTGAATTTTCCCATTGTGTGTTTATTCATTCCTAATAACGTGATAAAACCAGAAAACATCGGTCTAGCACGATCACGATCTCTGTGTCAAAGTCTCACAACTTAACTGAGTGCAATAAAAATAAAGGATATACAGAATATATATATATTACAGAATATCTTTGCAGGTGTGTCTAAAAAAATGTTGTGGTTCTATAGTACTATATAAAAATCATATAATTTGCATTAAATATGATCCGCGTCAAATACTACTTACCTTCCACCCTACTTAGTTTCCTTTTGATATGGCTCAAACTACAAAAAAGTGATCGATCACCATTCGAATCTATTATTTGTAAGTTAAGGTCCAAAAGGGACCAATATCTTGGCTGACTGTGTACGCTTGGCGAATTTGCCATGCACACATATTATCCCTACCGGGCTAGGTGCTATCGAATTTAATATTTAAGTTAACGGCTGCCTCCCTGGTGATCTACGGAAGAGGAAAAGTAATCTCGCCCTTTAAGGATAATTTCCTGTCATTTTTTCTGAAGACACCTGCGCTTTGTACCCTTAGCTTAGTTAATTGTTGCTATTAAAAGTAGTAGTTTTAAAGGATTGAAAATAATGATTTAATATTCTATGTCCCAGATAGAGCAAAAGGGATCCACTAATTCTAATGCGAATCGGGTTTAAGACCGTCACCTTCTCGCTTGACTTCAACTCTCGACGACAATCTTTTCGACTCCATGTCTTCCCGAATACTCTTTGTCTCACTTATCGGTCTTATCTTATCACAGTTATCACTTATCAACGTACACTGCTAAAGACATCTGTTTTATTTGAAAAAAATTACAGTTCCGTGCCGAAAGCACAAAAATCTGACCGGCTTTTCTATTACTTCACTGTTTTTATTTATTGCTGAAAAGAAAAAAATGTACAAAAGGCGGACTGAATAAATAATATTTGTAAACTAATTAGTTAAGATTTTTGTTAGCAGTTACTCTCATTAATCTCATTATGCATGTTGAGTTTGCCTGTAATTGAGTGAATACTCGAGCGATTTGTTATTACTGGCACGTTTATCTTTAAGTATTAATATGTGTAGTACACCTGTTGGCGAACGTAAAATAAAATATTTTTATGATGCATTATCTACCAGTCATCCTTCCGGCAAATCAGAGAACTATCCATCCGTCTGTCAGTCACAAGGCTGCATCTCATGAATCTTATGTACGGAACCCTAAAAAATAGCCTGTATACCCGGTAGGTATACCTTGTGTCCTTCGTTATCGGACGTGGTGCGACGGACTCGTACCCTAACGAAGCTGCCGAATTTAAAACTCTTTTTGCGCCTCTAATTGAGAGGGAATCGTTCGCCATTTATCCATGTAAATTGATACTGAACGAAACTGGTGAACAAAACTACATTAAAAAAGCTACGTTCGAATTATTCCAAGAGTACTTAGTGATAGTGAATATAATCACTAGTTTGCTGAACTATCTCTCTGTGTACCTCAATTGATTTTTTAATGCATGGTTATTAGGTGAACAAGTCTGCATTTTGAAAAAAATCCTCCCGATAAGTTTCTTGTTGGAGCAAAATAATTTGTGTTTCCAGGTAAGCTAGGCTTGAATAAAAATTATTTATAATTGTAACTATCTATGATATGATAACCTACGTTTATACATAAATATGTATATTCCGTGCGCTAATAGAAAACGAAACAATTGTAAACAAACCTAAAACTTGCATTATTGCATAATCATGCACTTTCAGAATCTTGGTTTTATCACCAACTTAAACCATACTCGTATTTTTTTAGTGGCGATATGTTGGAAAAATAACATAAATGCTCTTGAAATTCACCCATGATTACAGTTTTTTTCGTTTTCTCCTGGCGCACGGAATAAATGGTATATCGTTTAACTTTTACTTACAAATGGGTAAGGTAAGGTAGATGCTATAGTAAAGTTTAAGGCAACGGAAAAGTTATGATATTTATACAGAAGCTTTTGCATCCACGGATAAAAAGAGTGTTGTCTAGAAATTAAACAAAAAGTTACAGGTATCTAACGGTACAGTCAAGTGCAAAAATAAGTATCGAAAGAATCCGTTCATAAATATGTTACGACGTTCTTATTATACAGAATTAGAGTGCACTGGGACATATTTTTGAACGTTTTTGTATACCCCTTATTTTGTCTTCGACTGTAACTACCTTTGGGTAAACTATTTTCCGCCTCACACCTTGTTGAAATTAAAACAATGCTTATTTTAGGTAGGTTTTTTCTAAGGTGCTATTAACTCATAATCTGTTCTGTTTTTGAACTCTTTAAATAAGTTGACTCACAGAATTGGTTTAAAATATTTATGTTATCTCATGTACTCGTAAGTGAATTGTAAATTCTTAATGAAATTAATCTAGTAACTGGAGTTCGAGGCCAAAGAATCTACGAAAATATTGCCACAACAATGAAATGTTCTTACAATAGAAAATCCTTATTTTCTCAAAACAGACGTTGAGATGTGTCATTTATTGGTAATTTTAATTGTTTAATTTATAGAAACAATATTATTTACTTATTTCCACGTAAATATAACATATTTAAATAAAAACTTAATTATCCGCAATTATTAGTAACAAAGTTGGTATTGCATTGGTATCACCTCAGGTGTTAATAACATTTGGTACAGCAATTTAACTACACATAAGTTAAAAGTTAGGCATGGTTAAATTACTAAGCAGTATATGTACTATACTATTACTAAGTAGTTTTAATTTAAGGCCCGTAATAAGGCAGGAGTGCCTTATTACGGGTTAAAATTATGGGAAAGAAATTTGGAAATTTAAAATGAAAGCATTTTTTGTATTTTATTTTTTATTTGTCTTCTTCATCACTTATCCTCCTGAGTCTTGGGTAAAAATCGAGTACACTCCCATAAAAGCCGAGAGCCTTTATGACGCCCAAATAATTGTAAAAAAAATGCTTAAAATATACCTCTTAGAGTATATAACCAACTTTGTTCCAACAAAAATGTGTTAAACTCATTTTAAACCTTAAAATAAGCGACAGTAAGTTCAGACTCAACATTGATGGTGTTATAAAGGACTCTCGGCTTTTATGGGAGTGTACTCGATTTTTACCCAGGACTCAGGAGGATAAGTGATGAAGAAGACAAATAAAAAATGAAATACAAAAAATGCTTTCATTTTAAATTTCCAAATTTCTTTCCCATAATTTTAGCCCGTAATAAGGCACCCCTGCCTTATTACGGGTTAAAACTGCTTAGTAATAGTATAGTATAGTACTTATACTGCTTAGTAATTTAACCATACATACTGTCTTAATAAATATGGCCCGCTGTCGTATGTGTTCACTGGTAATTCAACTTCTTTTTAAAATAGGCTCTGAAACGTTGGCTCTTATCATTTTAAGTTCTTTACAAGAAAATTTTGTCATATCAATGTTAGTTAAGAGAAAAGAAAAGTTTTTAGGTATTTTACGTGTTTTTAAGAAAATCCTAGTTGTGACAGCCATATTAAACAAAAAGGCGTACAAACATTACACAGGTATATAATGTTTTTATTATGAATTATTTTAAATAAATAAATTAAATAACAAAAAGGTTGTGGAAACCTGAAAACTTTATTTGATAATGACATAAGAGACTTTGACAGATTTGACAATAACGCATCTGTCGTAGTTTCGTTGGCCTCGAACTCCAATTACTAGATTACATGATCTTAAACTTTAAACCTTACATTACTTACAAAACTCTAACACACTTTCTGCGATGTAAAACGAAACGTACTTTGTGATTAATACAACTATCACAAAACGTGTTTGAGAAATTAATTAATAATAAGTATGTATTTCTTCATAAGCACATAAACTTATATTTGCAAATCGCCCTTGTCTAGAAAACACCACAATCCAATCGCAGGCTCTACTCGTAAATCGGTCTTGGTTTAAAATGAAAGCTTGGAAGTTATGTACAATGTACATCACAATACAGGCTGTTCGTGAGTATACCGATAGAGATTACCAATGCAATTTTGATGACAAAAGCAGTAAAAAAAAATGTAACACAGTCATGTCATTTACGAACATAATTTTTTTTTAATTCTTTTTGTGATATTTTGATTTTTTTTCTACATGGCCAGTAATAAATTGTAGGGAAATAAAAAAAATTTTTCAAGGTTTTCAATTCTTTTTTAGTTGAACATTTTTCTGAAACTTTTTTCTAACTTTAATCAGTGAATATGTCGAGATGAAAACTATTAGAGTAAGAATTTTAATCATGCAGGCATTTTTCAGTGACTTGTGATGAAAATAGTTTTTTGAAAAACATGTCATTATCTCCTAAACTAAGCCGAATTCAGAAAAGTTCATATGACATCATGGCCTCAAAATGTGGTCAGGAATACACCTTTCAAGTCTGTCGGTATACTCTCGAACACCCTGTATATATCTACTTAAGGGTGTCGTTGCTAGAAATATAGCGAGAAGCAAATTTCCACACAAAACGGTTTTCCTATTTATTAGAAACCACCGAGGAAATATAATATCTAGCACACATAAATGATAAATGTTACTTTACTTATACCAAATTTCTTGCTATTTCAGTATATCATAGGTATTAAAATGAGATAACATAACTTTATTCATGGTAGGAGGATGCATGGGGAGGCACAGCCACTTGATTTTATGCTCTTTCAAAATAACTTGATATTTTACTCGCATAAAAATAACTTAGACTCCATTTTAAATGACTGGTCAGATTTAAATGTGGACGGAAAACCGGGACGAATGAAAGAAGAGGCCTTAGCCCTGTGGGATAGGTGTAGGTAGTGGGCTCATAATAATAAATACTTAATTATACATATTTCGTAGATACAACTTTGCTTATAACAAATGTTTCGTACAAAAAAAATGTGAAATTGATGGCGGACTTTTCAAAACATAAAATATCTAGCCAGCAGAGTTGGGCTAAAAGTAATCTGATTACTTCTGTTAAAAAGAGACATTACTTTTTGCCCATCTATGCTAAAATCGAGTTATCTATATTTTGTATGACTAGACCTTTGAATTTAGTAATAGCATATTGCAAGACCTATCTCGGCCATTAGTGTGACGTGACTTCAAGCGCAGCCGGTGTCGAAACGGTGCTTAGTTAATTTTCATTAACAAGGGCGGTATTTAGTTCATTTGAGTTAGGTCGTATAACACTAGCCTAACTGCTGTAATCTTATTTCGATCGAGCAAGGTAGCTTTTACATTACAAGTTAATTGTCAGAGTATGCGAGTTCATAAGGCAATTCTTCCTACAGGCCGGCATACCTAGAACCAGAGACAAATACGCAGTAAGAAATTTTATTTTATGCTATCGCACGACAAAATAAGGTAAAATTAAAGCGTTAGAAAAATGCCTTAAAAAATTTCTACTTCAAGTTTATGTACTTACTGAAATATTTCAAAGATTAGCTACGTTATATTGCAATGTAATAAAAAAACCACTCAACAGCATGTCGGGCCATGCTCAGATAGTTACAATAGTTATTCAAAATCGACTGGAGTGATTACGTTCGAAATAGTTTTATAAGTATTCTATAAGGTCACTGACACTTAATTTTTTTTGCATATTGGACACAGGGATTAAAAGATAAAGGGGAGACGACGACAATTTATTTTGGAGCGATTATCTCCGAAAATATTGACTTCAGAAAAAAAACTTTCTTCTGGAAACCGTATTTTGTAAAAGGCCTATTCAACGGATTATAATAAAATTATCCCCACTTTACATATTGGGGAGGTACACGAAAAATATATAATATACCTGTACCAAATCACAAACTTCTAGTAGTAAAGGCCACTGAGCTATGCTGCGGACAGACAAACAGACGGATAGACGGCCATGGCGAAACTATAAGGGTTTCTTATTTAGTATGAAACCCGAAAAACTACATTTGATAGTGTACACGTTTCGGTTTAAATCAGTTACTTACCCATTGAATGCAGTGCAGTCGTTCGGATTATATTGCGTTTACCAGGTAAGATATGAAATGGAACAGTAATAAAAAATATAAATATATGCCACGGACATGAAGATCGAAGACCAAACAGAACAGCTTTTTTTAAAAAAAAAATGCGTAATTAACGGCTTCATGAAAACAAAATCATGGTCGCTTCCTTTGTGTTGCCAAAGTTAGTCATACTAACTATGGGGCCCCAGCGCACGCAAATTGTTTGCTGAGATCGCGAAGCGTCTGGTTGACGTAACTAAAGACACAGCGAGGAAATGCCGCCAGCATCCTTGGTACAATGCCTTAAGGGTCAATCTTAGATACATGGGTTAAGTAGATTAGTTAGATTTAATCTATGCATATAAATTGTCCAGTTTTGAAAAAAAATTGGGTAAGTAATTTTGTAACACAAAAAAGCGACTATATATTTTACTTTCCTTGACGCCCATAACTGATTTTTTTTGCATTCAACCCAAATTTATTTATGTGTGTAAGCAGTCTTAACATTTATTGGTCTTTAGAACGTCTGTAATGAGCCGAGTGACATGAAGAGGCTCTCGTCATCGCTCGGCCTAATGAAAGACAAACAGACCTTTTTAAACTTTTATGAAGATAATTTAATATTTTCGACTTAAGGAGGTACAAGTGTTATGGTCGGCATTCGTAATTGTCAATTCATTCCTAATAATTTTCGATATTCAATATATTCTTAAGATTCTTCATTTAAGTGTAAGTTAATTAATAAGTAAATTTAACGCAATAAGACGATAACTATTTTGACTTCATCATACATTAAATAATAGTAATAAATGATGTAATAAAAAGACCAATTGCAAACAAAACTTTATTTTTCTTGACTGGCTGGGTTAAATAAAAATGCAAAAGTTTCACCATACAACATAAAATAACATCATTCGCATGTTTTGCATTTGTATTGCCATGGCTTCTTATTTTTCATATATATTTTTTCCATACTGATTACTCGTATATACTTATTCGCTTGTTTGTTTTCTACGTGCGTTAAAACTCGTATACGAACAACGCAATGCATTTACGACATTTGTATTAGGGTTGAAGAGTTACTAAAATATCAAATGCACATGACTAACTATTAACGCAGGAACAACCGATCGCTTTACAACTGTATAACTATGTAAACGAGATAAATAAAACCACCCATGCACACGTTTCGGTTGTTTATAATTAATAGATTCGCGTTTTATTTTCTTGTATAAAGATTTAAATGTCATCTCATATTTTACACCAGCCTATGCATAAACACTCATAAGATACGTTGTTTCACGAAATATTCCGACCGTGTCAACACCCGGTAATCGACTTACCGAGTGTAGGCCTACGGGTAACTTTGTTACCCGCCCAACTTACTTGTTATTAACTTACGTCAAACGATATTACGAGTACCAACCCTAATTGTGTGCATAAGTAGCTAAGGACAAGTTAAACTAACGTAGTTAAGTTATACTTAAACAAACCCGAAATCAACTTTGTTAACACGGAATACTAAATAGTTCGGCTTGAAATGACGGTACTAATTGCATTGTTGGAGCTTTGCCTAATCTAATTTTGTTTGGCCCAAATGGTGGTCAGTAGTCTGATTAAAGTAAGATATTCACAAACAAGTAATAAACCGTGTAAATAGTACATTATGTATTAAGGGCGGTAAATAAGAAATTGTGTTCTTGTACCGCCCGTGGCACACACAATGTTTTTCATCACGCCTGTGAGGCAAAAAAAGTAAATATAACAATATAGGTACATTTTCACAAAAGTATTCTAAAATGGTCTAAATCATTTCTCAAAATCAAGGATAACAGCAACCCATTGGTGAGTTGATGGCCTATCTACAAGTTATTCGGTATAGATGTGCCAATGAAACATATACAGGGCGTCCCAAAGTTATGGGACATGGAGGGGAAGTACCTTAAATATCGTAGATAGGATATTTTGCTGAAAGAAGACTTTGTTTTATTTTGGAAATTAAATAATACTGCATTAAAAAAAATCCAAAAAAAAATGCTTTTTCTAGGCATCAAGCCTACTTTAATACAAAAATTTTTTTTCGTAATTTATGATGTCATTCGAAAGAATGGATAAAAAAAACATTTTTTCTTAAGAAATATAGTATCTAAAACTATAAGAACAACCAAACAAGTTTGGTTCAAAATTCGAAAAAAAATGTAGTTGGTTCTATTTCCGGGTGAAGCAAGTTATTTTTTTCAAAAATATTGAATGCACTATTATTAATTTTAAAAATAACATTAAGTCTTCTTTCAGCAAAATACACTATCTACGATATTTAAGGTACTTCCCCTTCATGCCCCATAACTTTGGGACGCCCTGTATGCCAATGAAACATGTCATAGTTCAGTTCGTCGTTCCTATTTTGACGTCGAGTACACAGTTCACTCGTAGTGATAAATATTGCACATCCATCTTTGTAAACAGGCGATTTGGCAGGTAACAACAATTTCTGAACACGGGCTACCTTCCATCAATCATCGTGTTTATTAAGTGTCCTTTCGCTTATTTCGTATCAAACACACTTTAATGGACTTTGGTGGTTTATATCATATCGATAAACTAACGATAACCACTGCCACTATAACTTAAATCGTAGTATTTACCATATGATACTTGATTATACTTAATGTTAGTTTTGATTTGTCAGCAGGATATTCTCCTGGAGCGTCACGTCGTCACGTCGTCGTCACGTCATCAGCCTCTCTTAGTCCACTGCTGGACGTAGGCCTCTCCGGTTAACTATGCGTATCGATGAATTAGGAGGTAAATGCCCATGGGCAAGTGGGTTGGCGATCGCAGTTAGTATCTACTATGATGATGCTGCAGTCCATCATCAATCTTCTATAAAGGAATATTCATTGACACTTCAATCCCTTAGTCGACTCTTACGACACCTCTGGGAGATTTGGGTGGTGACAAACACCACGCGGCGGGATCCTTTTGGAGTATCTCACGAGAACTTCCCATAACGCCCTTCTTTACCTACTACTTCTAGATGAGTTTCTTTTCAAAGACCTACGAACAAATAAAACATGGAAGCCGCACGCCATATTAAATTGCCTTTCAAAAACGGTCCTGAATTTTAGTTGACAAGTGTCACCCCCTCTTCAATGCATCACGGTAATGAATGTCAATATCAACCTATAAAAACTTAAACCGCCATTTAAAAATAGTTGTGATTGGTTCATCAAAGTTTTGATTGGCTATATTCTATAAGCATTTGTCAAAGTTGTTGCGCCGAAATATGCGCGGTGTTAAGAAAAGCGCTATGTCCTGCCCATCTTGGTACAATTGAACAATTGCTTTTGGGGGCATTTTTGTGCTGGCGTTAGACATGTTATATTTGGTCGCAGTCAAAGACCGATTTGTAAATATCTGTTACAGGCTGCTATAAATATTTAGAGAAATCACTCGTATTACGCCTAAAGTGCACGCCGTGCTGGTAAGTAGTTACCGCAGTCTAAGGGAGCTTGCGACTATAAGCTGACCCTTCAAAATCTATAAGTCAAGTTCTTTAAATTCTAAATCTTTAATTTGCCGTGTGGTGACGGCAGTAAGAATACATTTCTCACCACCCCAACTCCTCCTGCGGGTGTCGTAAGAGTCGACTAAGGGATTGAAGTGTCACTGACCATTATTTGATAAAAGATTGATGATGGGCAGCAGCGTCATCATAGTGGACACATTACTGCGATCGCCAATCCGCTTGCCCAGCGTGGCGATTATGGGTATTAACCTCCTAATGCGTTTATACGCTTAATAGGAGAGGCCTACGTCCAGCAGTGGACTATCATAGGCGGATAATATAAGTTCTTTAAATATTTAACGACACGGGTTACTCACGCAATTTAAGTAGAAAATTGGTCGACATGTTTCGATCCATTTAGAGGATCCTCTTCATGGAGTACCCGCGACCAAAGCTTAACGTGTACTGCGGGCTTGCGCTCTGCTAGAATGGGTGCTGGCTGCGGGCATCGCTGGCGGGGCCGTGAACGGAGAGAACTAACCATAGTAAAGTCCTTTTTGAAGAACCTTATGCTGCACGTTTCTCGCCTGGGAGTTTGTTCTACAGGAAGGAAACTTAAACCGCACCGTACTTGGCCTTAGAGCAGGAAGCGATGCGTTAGTAGGAAGCGACCGTAGGTATAGTCGTGAAGTGGCACGTCAAAATTTGTAGAGCTGTAATTTTATTTTAAATTAATATTTACATTTAGTATTTTCAATGTAATTTTCACTTATATGTCTTAATTTTCACCTCATTGCTACAGTTTGCTAGTTATCTCAAGTTTATATCCTTATTATCAAGTTGCACCATCGAGGTCAAAGGACACTGATTTTAAATTTAACTTTCACCACACAATGGATCTCTTGAGTCGCCTGCAGAAGAGCTTGGATGACACAAAGGCCATGTTTGAAACGAAAATGGCATCTTTTGAGACTTCGGTGGCTGCCCAGGGAGTTGAAGAATTGCCGAGCGACTACCAGGAATTCAAATCTATGATTCGGGTAACTGTTGAGGCCCTTCAGCAGCAAATGGGTTTTGTTCTTAAATCCTTGGAAGAAATGGAGACTCGGTCCAGAGCAAACATCCTGTTGCTGCATGGAATTCCAGAGTTGGACAGTGAGGATGTTGTAGTGGCTGCGGTAAATGTGCTCCAACAGAGTCTCAAGGTGCAGTCAGTGTCAGAGCTTTCCTTCATCTCCTGCTATCGACTGGGTAAGGCCCGTGTTCCATCAAAGCCAAGACCTATCCTGCTTAAGTTTGCATGCCACAGAACTCGGGATGCAGTTTGGGCTGCCAAGAAGAAGCTTAAGGGGTCCGGCAAAACAATATCCGAGTTCTTGACTAGTACGCGGCACGCTGTGTTCATTGAAGCACGTAAGCATTATGGTGTTAATGGTTGTTGGACAAGTGTGGGACGTATTGTGGTTCAGTGTCATGATGGAGTGCGTCGCAAGGTTACATCGCTCGCTGAATTGTAGGCGCTGCCCGCACCCAAGGCAGCTGCGGGTAGCGTTCCTGGGGTGGAGCACAGATCAGGTTCGACGGCGGCTGGGGGTAGTCAAGGGGCCACGGGACCGGCTGGTCCGGCTCCGGCGCGTTGACCGAATCTGCGCCCGCGTTGATACATCAATATGTAGTATAATTTCTTATAGTTTTACTGGATGGCCATGAGATTGTCGATCTTGCTATTAATTATTAATATTTTTATTACTTTTTCTTATAATTACGGTGCTCTTAAATAAAATATACATAATACGTCATGATCGTTAGCGTGACTAGGCTAAAGCTGTCAAATGATTTGTCATTGTCAATTTGACGTTACGACCGTTGCGTTTTGTTCTGGCCGATGTAGCCGTATTTTTCTGTTCACAAATGTTTAACTGCTATGAAATTTGTTATTATTTTTTGCCAGCTGTTTAAGTTTGATTGTGTTTGCTTTATATTGAATTATTATTATTATTTCTTTTTTTATTTTCATCTCTCGTTTTTATGTTATTATTATTAATTTTTTTGTGCATGTAACTTTTTTATTTTATTTTTTATTTATAATTTACTTCTTTGTATTCATATATTTATATTTATTATATATTTAAAGGTACTCACCATGTCCGACATGTTTAATGCCAGTTTTGATAGTGAATTCTTCTCACTCTCTTCACCAAGTTTGTATGATTCCTTGAGTGATGCGTCCGACACGCCTGATCTGAGAGAGCAGTTACATTGCACTTTTGATTCGTCCGTTAAAAATTTCAACGTAGTACATATAAACGCGCAAAGCATTCCGGCACACTACACTGACTCATTATCATCTTTTAGCTGCAATAAAAATATACACGCGATACTCATATCTGAGTCGTGGCTTAAACCTACGCTGCCATCTACTTTGTACCCGTTGCCCGGCTTCTGCTTGATTCGTAATGACAGGACTGGAACTAGTAATGGCGGATCGGAAGTTCGCGGGGGTGGGGTTGCCATGTACGTGAGAAGTAATCTGGCTTGTCAAGTGGTTGCCCAATCATTGTCACCAACACTCTATTCGAACTTAAATCCGGAATTCTTATTTCTAGAAGTAGTCCTTTACCACACGAAAGTTCTTCTTGGCGTTTTTTATAGCCCTTCCTCGAATGTTAACTATTTTGACACACTATATAATACCTTGGTAGATCTTGTGCCTCGTTTTGACCACACTATTCTTATGGGTGACTTTAATACATGTCTCCTTAAATCTGATCATCGTACTTCAAAATTACGTTCTTTAGCCACGTCTTTAAATCTTAGTATTTTATCTCTCAGTGCTACTCATTTCCCGCATAATGGCCCCCCTTCCCTTTTGGATCTCATTTTGACTTCTTCTCCAGATTTGGTTTCTTCCCATGGTCAGTTTAATGCTGCCGGTTTTTCCAGTCATGACTTAATCTATTCCTCCTTTAATATTCGTCCACCAAAGAAAAAACATAAGATAGTCATGCGCAGAAATTTACGCAACATTGATTTGCAGGCGCTTTTTGGCGATTTCTCGTGTGCTCAGTGGCAAAGTGTAGAGGATTCAGATGACATAAATTCAAAAATTGAGGCGTTTAATAAAATTGTGATAGAGCTTTTTAATAAATATGCTCCTTTAAGGCCAACCCGGGTTAAACACTATCCAGCCCCGTGGCTTTCGCCGGAAATTAAACAGCTTATGGCCAAGCGAGATCGAGCACGTGTCAGGCTGCGTCATGACCCCTCTGATGTCAATCGTGCATGTTACATCTCGCTGCGGAATCGCTGCAATAAAATCTGCAGAGACGCGAGGCGCCGCTACATACACAAATCCATCGAGGACTGTCCACCTGCCAAACTTTGGAGGTTTTTGAGGTCACTTGGAGTGGGCAAAGTTCAGCCAACTTCTTCGGGTGGCATCGATGTAGACGCTTTGAATAAGCATTTTAGTATCTCCCCGGTTTCTCTCGATTTATCTATTAAGCAGTCTACATTGTCTCTACTGGCCAATTCTTTTCAACGTGACTTACCCTCTTTCCATATTAGCAAAATTTCGACTCAAGAGACACTTGCCATTTTGAGATCAATTAAGACTAAGGCCGTCGGTGAGGATAACCTGAGCATGGATATGCTCATGTTCGTTGCGGAATTAATTGCCCCTATCCTTTCCAATATTATAAATTTTTCCTTGTCCTCGGGCACCTTTCCGTTTGCGTGGAAGCTTGCTCACGTTATCCCTCTTCCTAAAATTCCCAATCCTACGTCCTTCTCGCAATTTCGACCTATATCTATTCTCCCAGTATTGTCTAAAATTATAGAACATCACGTTAACCGTTGCCTTGTTTCTCACCTCAATAGTAATTCTTTGTTCAATCCCTTTCAGTCTGGATTCCGCCCCGGGCATAGCACTGTTACTGCTCTTGTTAATGTCACCGACGACATTCGTCTTAACATTGAAAACAGGAAACTTACGGTCCTGGTCCTTCTCGATTTTAGCTCCGCGTTCAATACGGTGGATTTGTGCTTTACTTGGAATCCTCCAAACGTTGAATTTTTCCAGTACAACGCTGTCCTGGTTCCGTGACTACTTGTTTGGCAGGCGTCAGCGTGTGCGGATGGATGACAAGTTCTCCTGTTGGTGCGATCTCTCCGCTGGCGTTCCGCAGGGAGGAGTGCTTTCGCCTTTACTTTTCTCCATTTTTATTAATGGTATCACTGCTTCTCTCAAATCATCCTACCATTTATATGCGGACGACCTTCAAATCTATGCTGCTGCTGCGATTGAGGATTTTGAATCTCTAATTTGTCAGTTGAATCATGATTTGGAATGTATCCGCAGCTGGGCATGTGGTTTCGGCTTAAGGGTCAATGCGTTTAGCAAACTCTCAGAAATGGTGGTACCCAATATTATTTTTGATGGGATTCCCATCCCTTTCTCCTCTACTGTCAAGAATTTGGGTATCACCATGGATGAAACGCTATCATGGACTGCCCACACGGCTGAGGTAAGTAAAAAGTTATTCGCTTCTCTACACTCTTTAAGGCGTCTCCAGAACTTCCTTCCTATTCACACCAAACTGACCCTTGCCCGCTCCCTGTTGCTCCCGCGGTATACTCTTGGGTCGACTCATTTGTTTTTCGTCACGTTCCTAAATTGGCCGATTCTGCTTCGTCACCCATTCTACATTCGTCAAGTTAGTCTGCAGTCATTGTCGTCTTTGACCATAATAAGTTGTTGACCTTTTTCTTATTTCGACTCAATCGTTTTTTGTCATTTCGTATTTGGTCATATTCTAAGTTGGTACCGACTTAAGACTATCAAATATACGAAAAACATAGATTTAACAGCGAACATGCCGAAAGAAAATTATGACGAGTTAAGAACGAGACGGATTAAGATAAAGACGAACAACAAATTTGACCGAAGATCAGAAAGACCATCGACGATCGTGACGAATAAAGAATGGGTGACGAAAGCAGAATCTGACAAATTTAGGAACGTGACGAAAAACGAACGAGTCGACCCAAGAGTATACCGCTCCCGCTTTTGGATTATGGTGATATTGTTTTCTTGGACCTGTAACGACCCGCCCCTCTTAAAAGCCCCTCTCTTATAAATAATACTAAGACTACTTAGTCGACTCTCCTGCTTTTAAAGTTTTGGCCATGAAGAAGTGTGATCATCTAGAGATTGATGGTGGACCCTAACATTGTTTCATAGTAACCTAGAGTCTTTGACAATAACAGAATATGTGGAGCTTGTGGAGATAAATAATAATGCCTAAACTAAAGAATAAGGAAGTATATTCGCAAATTAAAAGAAGATTAATAATAATTCACACAGTCAAATTATGATAAAACATTTTGGATGGCATAGCAAAACATAATTAATCAAATAGGAAAACAATTAGTAACTTAAAGTATAAATTTATAATGTAATTCACTGATATTATAGAGCACCACCTGCAGAGAGAGAAAGGCAAACATGAGAATTTAAAATATAAATGTTTAGTATGTATGATTAAAAAAAAACAATAATAAATAATTATTGTTTTTTTTTTCCTAATCCACTACCAGCTATTTCTTGTCGCGGCTAACTTGTGATAGTCCATTCCTTTGCTTTTCTACCAGAGTTTCAAAGGAATTTAAACATATTTTTACAACGATTGTACTCTTAAGTACCAAATTAATATAATAAAATAGAACAATGGAAGATTTTCCATATCCCTAGTCTACATTCATATGAATTCTTAAAAGAACTCACATCTAGCTGTACATGTGATAGTGTTACTTCATCATGTACGGACTATCATCAAGCAGGATGTGGTCTGCGACCCTATACTAACCTAACAGACGCTACCAGCATTTCGGAAAGCCTATTCCAAGCGAGAAGAAATGCCAAGAAACTCGCTTGTACTGAGATTTCAGCTCAACTACCTTCAACAGTCATTATATATATAGAGTAAAAGGAGTACTGTAACGGCCTTAGCCTATCCATTACTACCAATGTCATTTAGAATTCCAGATTTTAAAATCTATATGCATAAGAAGTACCACATTCAAAGTATAGTGGTTACCAACTTCTGATCTTATGTTACATTCGATCAGTGCTAGATCCAATCGGTTTTCCAAATAATTCACCAGATCCTGTAATGGATTACAGATTATTTATATTTTAGCATTTATTGTATTCAGTAAGTTGAACTCAAATTAGATTTAAAAAGTTGATATGCTAATTTTAAAGCATAGGTAATCCATAATAATGGATTCCTTAAGTTTTGTATATTTAAATACAAAGAGCCCTCACTTAGGGTAAACTTTAGATAAGTATGTAAGTATAGATAGATATTTGGTCTTGATTACTAATAAGTAACATAGGTTTTATTGTATAATATGAAAGCAAAGACTAAATTACTTCATAGCCTCTTTTGTGCTGTAAATAGTAATTTATTTTATACTATATCAATATGTATGAAAGTTTAGATTTGGATACAAATATATATTATAAATGCAGTAGTCTTGAGTATATTAAATACTTGATCATTATATTGTGCCTTTTTATGAATAGTATTTATAAAGATGGATAAGATATTAATCATCACATACATATTACAATGGTTTTCATGTGTTCAACCTAGATTACTAGATTAGGTAATTGGAACTTTATTTCCAAAACAAAGCAGCTGCTCTGAAAATTATGCATGCACACAAAGTAGGTAACATAAGAGTATTAATGAAATCCCATAAGAATGATAGTATAAATTCTTCTAAATTGTAGGTTCAGGTTACTGAGATTGTATTTCCTTGATGGAAAAGCAGCACACTGCTCTGTGCACTATGCGCACTACAGACAGACATTTCTCACAGAATAATGATTGAAACTTCGTAGCACCAGGGTATCTCTCAACATTAATCTCTACTTGTTAGTAGATCTCCGATCAATATACTATCAATATGCAACCCTTTGACGGGCGAAGCGGAGTTGGGTCCAAAGGCCTATAGTCAAGATCTCGCTAAGACAAGACAAAAATGGACACTTACCAGCTACCTCGAACTCACTTTATCATTCAATTCTTTGTCATCTGACTTAATTTTAATACATTAAAACTTTCCTACGGCTTACACAAATACTAAGAAATCGCCTTGGCTGCATCGTTATCACCGTTCGGTATCTTGCAGCCAACGCAAACCGAAGGTACTTGCAATTTACTCCACATTTTCGTTTACCACGTGACCCTCTTGCAGAGCGACCGCATCCTTTCGCACCTGAGCCAAAAAATCCCCCCTTTTCTAAAAAATGGCGTCTATTTATATGGTTTTCGAACTGCCTAAAATGTATCACTAAAATTCCCGAACCAAGTAAAACGTTGTTACTATTTAATATCGACCTTATTTTCTACAACTTAAAGTTTACTTTCTCTTGACTCTAGGTTTGACTTAGAATCTCTTTATTTCTCTATGATATTTCGGCCATGTTTTCTAGGATTTTGCACACTAAACTAGCATCGTCCTTTTTAGGTTTTAATAATTTCGTACTGATGTTTGATCAAGGGATTATATTTCGAAAATACTTTTTAGTTCGAATATTTATTTTAATTGTTAGTATTTTATAACACGAGTCCGACTAGACCCACTATCGCGTATTTTAATTGCCGGATTGAACGGAAATGAATTAATTCAATGAAGTACTTCGTTGACTATTTACGATCGTTTAATATCTTAATATTCGCCAATTGCGTTGGTTTACTATGGATACATATATAAAAATTATAAATATAATTATGGAATATATGTAGCAGTTCAAACGGACTGTTACAGCTTGCCCCTCGCGTTTTGGCAAAGACAGGAAGGTTTAACTAACCTGAATCGGAGCCAAAATGCAACCCCAATAATTATAGTTAACGTACAGTTATTGAAATTTGAAGAAAATAGAGAAAAGAAAAAGAAAGCATCTTTCTTTTTCCCTCTCGACTGTGGTGAATATAATGACCATTACTGAAAAGATTCCAATTAATTTGGTGCAAACCTCAGACTAATAGTATATCGGTTCATGAGTCAAATTACTGACAGCCAGACAACTCATCTTAGCTGAAGCAGAAGGTTGTGAGGCTTCTGTGTTCTTTAACAAAGTCTTTGTTGTTTCATTTGAAATCTATAACCACATTGTTCGGTTGGCGATTTCGCCATCTACATTGTCCAGACGTAATGACGCAACAAAATCCTCTCCGCCAAAATGAGAGACCCTTTCGTTTTTCCGGTTGCCACCAATAATTGTTCTCCCCATAAAACCAAATAACCGATCCAAAATCCAACACCAAATAACTAGTATCTTCCTTTCTTGGCGATGTCTCATGTCCAAGCAAGATTAATCAGATAAGCATATCTATTCTTTAAATAAATTACTCTATTTTAAAAACCGACTAAAATACTAATTATATGTAATATTTATTGGCAAAACCATTGTTAAGTAAAACTAGGATTTCTAAAAAAAAAACTCATTTCTCATGCTAATTCTGATTTCTCCCACATGACCACAAGGTGTGTACGAAGTTAGATCAGATATGAGCTTCTTGTTGAGTATGGTGTTATCAAAAAAATGTACCTTGTAATAGGTATCTGTACCATTAACCTAACACCAAGATTTTTTTGATAACCATATTGTGTTCCCACCCCCCGTTGTAAATATCAATAACTGCTGTCGATATTCTAAGCCTTGCAAAGATGAGGGAACTCATTTGACCATAAAGAATGAACACACTTCAGCACCCTTACATCAACACTTCCACACAACACAACACGCTCCTTAAATTAATGCATTCTAAATTCATCCTTCCTCTTTCGCTCTTTCACATATTTCCCTTCAACATTCCAAGACCAATCCGAATATGACAATTATTGTTAACATAGACATCCCCTCCCCAATTATTGCAAAATTTATTACTGAAGTTGTAACAAACTTGAAATGAACCCTAATTTGCTCCGTATAACCTCCGTATATTCTACCCCAATTACGCATTTACGCCAATGCTTAGGTATTTAAGTTGTGTACTCAATTGAAAGACTACGCATTAACTGCCATTTATTTCAAGGAAAACTTACAAATAAATAAATTCTTACGCATAAATGTTGATTACGCATATCTGCTACATTACAAAATGTATAAATTTTATAAAAGTTTACGCTTGTCGTTTACACTTCAAAATATAATTATAGCACTCATGAAATTCTACGCAAAGCCATAACATAGTACGCGACAACTGCAAAATGTTAAATAATACGCAAATGGTCACCTCAGATAAATTATATTCCAACATACCTACATGTTTTTCAAAAATCGAAAATATGATTAATTTGTATACACACAGAATGAATACTTAGAACCTTATGGTACTTACGTTCATCTCTTTGTTATAAATCCACTTCCTTTTTAATTGTGAATTCGTAGCCTCGTAACAATTAACAAAAGAAAAGGCAAAGTATTTGCTTACACGGGATTCGAACCCATATCACGAACTTGACAGACGAACACTCTTCCACTGCGGTACCTATTCCTTACAAAATTATTAAATTATATTACAATTACTAGAACAAAACTTCTTATCTGAAATAAAATAACAAATATAAAAATATTGTGGTGGTACTGCAATAAAATTATGGTGTATGCTAGAACTGGAAAATATTTTATTAAGTGTGAAAAGTAAATACCATTCAAGTTTTGCTATGCCACCTTCGAGCTCTACTAAGTTTCATATTGGACATAGCTAAATATTTCAGCGTTAAGCCGCTAGATGGCGTTAATTCTATCTTCCCTATTAGTTTTTCCATTCGTTCACAGATGGCGCTAATTTCTTCTTCCCTTTTAGTTTTTCTACTCGTTCACAGATGGCACTAATAAGTGTAGTTCATACTGTACCCTTTTATTTTTACTTTAAATATAGACAATATTTATATATATACCCTAAAAATAATTTTATTAACTTGAAACAAGACAAATTATCAAATGTTTATGCATGCCGTTTACATGTGACATAACTGAATGAAGGAAATAAATGAGAATACTCCTCCACGGCCTATGCCCTATAATGTTTTTGATTTTACTGCCTCAACCCGACTCGCTAGACGAGACGTCCACAGCTTGGTGTATTTTATTTCTGACATTGACAGAAAAGACAAAAAGTGTGTATCGAACACGCCTGACACGCCTCTCCTGCGCATATTATCATTGTAAACAATATTTAAGGTTACAATTAATTAATGAAACGATGAAGGAAAGGAACTGAAATTTATCCGTATTTCTGGTAATATTTGAACTTGCTCAACGCGTGACTTTATAACCTATATTGATTGTGTCAGTTTTTGATGTTTTCTACTAAGTATGCTAACGATTGATGTTGTAATGATGAAATGAGATGAATATTAAGACGTACTACAAATTCCTGCTATCATGTTATGAACTACGGAAATTTATGTAATAGGTAAGTAACCAGAAATGTTATTTGTGGTAAATTAACATTGTAAGTTCGTTGGGTAGACTGACTACATTATTCTGATATATATTCACAAATTATCATAAACTTTAAGAAGGAATAAGCAGAAACGATAGATTCTCTGGAAAATGATCCTGTTCTCTTAAACATTTTCTACATAGCTGCCTACTTGCTGCTTACTTGTGGAATTGCAATTATGTAATTTTATTCATTTATATCCTACGTTTCAGGACTGAACATGCCCCCCTGTCGTTGCGACTTTTGGACTATTGTACTACTAAGTGCCAATCCAACTTCCCACATAATAAGATGAAAAGTTTACCCGAGATGAGATACATAATGTAATCTGACAACAATCATTGGTGCATTGATGATGATTATACTGTTAGGTAAGTTATGTCTATATACTAATCCTGAAATATGTGACAATTAAATGCGGGCCTATTCTCTGGTTTTCCTATAAATGTTTTAATATGCAATTTCACTATTTCAGAGTGTGTCGGATGAGATTCCTGTATGAAAACTAGACATCATGCCCCCCCTACTTTGCAAGTTTAAGACTACTGCCCCATGTACTGACTCTACACATTACTGTGATCTACGCTGCCTATTATGGTAATTTTTCTTTAATATACTATGTATAATGATGATGATCTCGAAGAACCTAGTGACCCTAATACTATTATGCTACTGTAAATTCAATGATAAATGAGTTAGTATTAATATTAGTCAAGTAACTATTTATCTTAACCCTTTACCTACGGGTGTCAACCAGAGTTGCCACCAAGGCAACAGCCGTGCAGTACGGGTGTCAACTATAGTTGATCGAAGTACTGGTCATGTTTAATATTTTTTTTATTCTAAACTAGACCTTGTATCTTGGTATTAGCGGTCACAATATGCTTTGGGATTAGTATAGATGCAAAGAAAAAAATACCCTAATGTTTCGGTAGATGGCTCTGATATAAATATATTTTTAAAACTACCGCTTTTTTTGCTGGCAACTGGGGTTGACACCCGTACTGCAGGAGTGCCAAAAATTGAAATCAATATGGCGGACAATAGTGATGTTTAAAATTTTATCGACTTGTTGTGAGAGACAGATCAGAGAAGACCCGTACTTTACAGATTTGTCGATACCTTAGTGCCCACTCTTACTAACTATACTATCTAATAAGTTTAAAAATTAAATAATTATACACATAAAACCTTATTAGATTCAAATTATTGTTCAATTTTTTCCCTAATCGATGCGACATATCGACAACTGTGTCGATAGACGCACATCACTATTTTTCATTTGTGAGAAATTGTTTGTTTGCAAGGTTTTTATTGATTGTATTTATGCTTATTTTTAATAATTACAGTCTTTTGAGTATTTGTTTGTGTTAAATATACCATAAACTAATGTTGTTACACTTAAACTTGTGAAATTCGCGAGTGGTAACTTATAAATCTTCAAATTCTTAGTGACTGATATATTACTTGATTTTATAAAAAAAAGGGAATATTATTACTATATGTGATTATTTATTGATTAAAGACAACACATGTAATATGTGTGCGAAATTTCAAGTGTGTAGCTGCAATACTATAAAAGTTCCAGGTAAGTGAAGTTATGCCTTACACCGGCTCTCGAAAAAACATGCCCGTATTGAGAGGTTACGGAGTGATACAGGGCCCCGTAGATAAAGGGTTAAGTTTTCACTACTGGCGTAAAATTTGTTATTATTATGAGAAAGTTTTTGCTGTAACTTGTATGTCTATAATTTTCACTAGTGTCTACTTATGTAGAATATTATCTAGAATCGACCTTTATGTAATAGCTGAACTAAAAAATGGATAACTAAAGTACTTAGTAATAACTGTTGGACTGGTTCATCTGTTGAATGAGACACAGACAGAGTGACTGAGATACAGACAGCGATTTAGTTTTACTATTGCTTACAGTTTATGAATAGAAAAGTTACAAAGTTATTAGTTCTGTCCATGAAAATCCTATCAGTGACTTGTACTTAAGCACAATTGAGAAAATAGTCTTAATTGGGAGCAAAACCTAACAGTATATAATGTTAATAATAATTAGAGATTTTAATTTATGACATACTTTTGTTTGTTTCAGAATTTATACCTGGGGAATAATGTATGATGATGTTGATATGAAGAGACTGCAGTATTTTATATCTATGGAATAATGTATAAAGATGTCAAATTGAAGCAACTGCGGAGGACCTAATCCCATACTCCAGGAACATGTGTGATAACCTGCTTATGAATTGCCTGCCTAACAACTGTATTGTTTTCTGAATCCATTCGAGCTAATTCTACTCTATAAATACTTCAAAATATGTCCCTGACTTCTAATTTTCTATACTTCCATGCTACTTACTTCCTACAAATACACATTATATCTGGTGAAACTTTCAATAAATGAAACAATGCTGTTGGTAATGCTTATAATTACAATATGATGTGTGTGTTATACATAGAATGCTGTTTGTATGTATTGCATAGTTTTACTTGAATTTTGAGTGTGTGAAAAGATAATTTTTATGCTTATGGCATGAAATGTTTGTTTTCTACTCTTTTGCATTTAGTTTGTGTGTACTAACCCATTCCTAAACTATCAATAAAGTGTGTGAATTATGTTTTATTTTCCTCTTGCTGGTTTTGTTGAAATTTGGCTACTGGTCACAGTGGAACAAAGCACTATGTATTTCTTGCTATTCTATTACTTTTGTCATGCCTTTTGATTACTACCCATGGGATAATTAAACACTTAAATTCATTGCAAAGGCTTGCCTTATATCTTTGCCTTCTCTCACATCCTGATCATACATTCATACTTCAAACTCACTGCTTCACTGAAATTTATAGCTAAGTAAATCACGTGATTTCACATCATACATTCTATTCTGTCTGAATTCGAACCAGCTATCTGAACTAATAGAATTTAGATTCTAAACATTTGAATTCATTAGCACAATAAATAATCCTAGCTTGATTTAATTTACCTTTTATGTTTGATGTAAGTAAGCATCTACAGACTACCTATCTAAGCTATTGCCTTTCTAAAAATATAGCTTGATCTATACTTAATGAGCTGAATTTAGCAAATATGTAAATATTTTAGGCAATTAACTACTCATTCATCTAACCTAGCTTCAAGGAATTATATGATTGTACTAAATTATCTAGGTACATAGCTAAAATGTAATACTTTTGCTGTATGAAAAATGTAGTCACTCGACCAGCCTAGACCTACTTGAAGAATATGTAAGTACATTATGCACCTAAAAACTTCTAGTTTCCCAGTATTCAAGGTTCACATTATTTTGATTACTTTAGGTGATACGACAAGAGACTAGAGAATACCTACTATACCTACTGTCAGATTTGACACGTGAGTCACGTGACCGGCGCCTAGCAGTCTTGCGCGCGAAATCGTACTGATAACGTGATATCAAAGATGCGCTTGAGTTTTCTCTTGTTAGTGTTTTGTTATTTCCTAAATAGAAGTAAACAATCGTGATTGTGTACCTACAATGCAAGCGTGAAATTTTACTAAATTATTGTGAAGCGTGACATAATCTAACGTGAAACCGCAAAAATTGGCTTTTCTCGATCGATATTTAACTAAAAGTGATTTTATCTATTATGATAGAAGTGACAACATGTAAATAAACAACCAGTGATATAAAAAAGATGACGACAAGTGTTCAAATTGTTGTGAATGTTGGTGCAATGAGAATAAATCCCTGCCATTTTGTTTTTCTCCACTTGTAAGGTTAGTTTAAGAAATTATACCTAATTTAAATTACAAAAATTGGAAATATGATCTTTAATAATTGAATCAGCAATGAAAACCCGATTCCAGAACCGCGCATAGAATGAATCGCTATAGGTACACAAATGTCAAACTGTCATACCTACCAACTACTAGATGACGTTTCTTATCAATGATATGACTGATAAGATATCACGATGCCCCCCTGACTCTTGAACTCTGAACTATCTTTGAAACTAAGTGCAAATAAGTTTAATAACTAAGTCAAAGTAATTACTCCGTACAAAGCTCCACAATTCTGTATTGCATCCGTTTTCACGTCAACAATTGTAGCAGGAAAGTCAAACTGGAAACTAATGATGAATCGACACATACATATCCTGGTCCTAGGTACCAATTGTAACGACCCGCCCCTCTTAAAAGCCCCTCTCTTATAAATAATACTAAGACTACTTAGTCGACTCTCCTGCTTTTAAAGTTTTGGCCATGAAGAAGTGTGATCGTCTAGAGATTGATGGTGGACCCTAACATTGTTTCATAGTAACCTAGAGTCTTTGACAATAACAGAATATGTGGAGCTTGTGGAGATAAATAATAATGCCTAAACTAAAGAATAAGGAAGTATATTCGCAAATTAAAAGAAGATTAATAATAATTCACACAGTCAAATTATGATAAAACATTTTGGATGGCATAGCAAAACATAATTAATCAAATAGGAAAACAATTAGTAACTTAAAGTATAAATTTATAATGTAATTCACTGATATTATAGAGCACCACCTGCAGAGAGAGAAAGGCAAACATGAGAATTTAAAATATAAATGTTTAGTATGTATGATTAAAAAAAAACAATAATAAATAATTATTGTTTTTTTTTCCTAATCCACTACCAGCTATTTCTTGTCGCGGCTAACTTGTGATAGTCCATTCCTTTGCTTTTCTACCAGAGTTTCAAAGGAATTTAAACATATTTTTACAACGATTGTACTCTTAAGTACCAAATTAATATAATAAAATAGAACAATGGAAGATTTTCCATATCCCTAGTCTACATTCATATGAATTCTTAAAAGAACTCACATCTAGCTGTACATGTGATAGTGTTACTTCATCATGTACGGACTATCATCAAGCAGGATGTGGTCTGCGACCCTATACTAACCTAACAGACGCTACCAGCATTTCGGAAAGCCTATTCCAAGCGAGAAGAAATGCCAAGAAACTCGCTTGTACTGAGATTTCAGCTCAACTACCTTCAACAGTCATTATATATATAGAGTAAAAGGAGTACTGTAACGGCCTTAGCCTATCCATTACTACCAATGTCATTTAGAATTCCAGATTTTAAAATCTATATGCATAAGAAGTACCACATTCAAAGTATAGTGGTTACCAACTTCTGATCTTATGTTACATTCGATCAGTGCTAGATCCAATCGGTTTTCCAAATAATTCACCAGATCCTGTAATGGATTACAGATTATTTATATTTTAGCATTTATTGTATTCAGTAAGTTGAACTCAAATTAGATTTAAAAAGTTGATATGCTAATTTTAAAGCATAGGTAATCCATAATAATGGATTCCTTAAGTTTTGTATATTTAAATACAAAGAGCCCTCACTTAGGGTAAACTTTAGATAAGTATGTAAGTATAGATAGATATTTGGTCTTGATTACTAATAAGTAACATAGGTTTTATTGTATAATATGAAAGCAAAGACTAAATTACTTCATAGCCTCTTTTGTGCTGTAAATAGTAATTTATTTTATACTATATCAATATGTATGAAAGTTTAGATTTGGATACAAATATATATTATAAATGCAGTAGTCTTGAGTATATTAAATACTTGATCATTATATTGTGCCTTTTTATGAATAGTATTTATAAAGATGGATAAGATATTAATCATCACATACATATTACAATGGTTTTCATGTGTTCAACCTAGATTACTAGATTAGGTAATTGGAACTTTATTTCCAAAACAAAGCAGCTGCTCTGAAAATTATGCATGCACACAAAGTAGGTAACATAAGAGTATTAATGAAATCCCATAAGAATGATAGTATAAATTCTTCTAAATTGTAGGTTCAGGTTACTGAGATTGTATTTCCTTGATGGAAAAGCAGCACACTGCTCTGTGCACTATGCGCACTACAGACAGACATTTCTCACAGAATAATGATTGAAACTTCGTAGCACCAGGGTATCTCTCAACATTAATCTCTACTTGTTAGTAGATCTCCGATCAATATACTATCAATATGCAACCCTTTGACGGGCGAAGCGGAGTTGGGTCCAAAGGCCTATAGTCAAGATCTCGCTAAGACAAGACAAAAATGGACACTTACCAGCTACCTCGAACTCACTTTATCATTCAATTCTTTGTCATCTGACTTAATTTTAATACATTAAAACTTTCCTACGGCTTACACAAATACTAAGAAATCGCCTTGGCTGCATCGTTATCACCGTTCGGTATCTTGCAGCCAACGCAAACCGAAGGTACTTGCAATTTACTCCACATTTTCGTTTACCACGTGACCCTCTTGCAGAGCGACCGCATCCTTTCGCACCTGAGCCAAAAAATCCCCCCTTTTCTAAAAAATGGCGTCTATTTATATGGTTTTCGAACTGCCTAAAATGTATCACTAAAATTCCCGAACCAAGTAAAACGTTGTTACTATTTAATATCGACCTTATTTTCTACAACTTAAAGTTTACTTTCTCTTGACTCTAGGTTTGACTTAGAATCTCTTTATTTCTCTATGATATTTCGGCCATGTTTTCTAGGATTTTGCACACTAAACTAGCATCGTCCTTTTTAGGTTTTAATAATTTCGTACTGATGTTTGATCAAGGGATTATATTTCGAAAATACTTTTTAGTTCGAATATTTATTTTAATTGTTAGTATTTTATAACACGAGTCCGACTAGACCCACTATCGCGTATTTTAATTGCCGGATTGAACGGAAATGAATTAATTCAATGAAGTACTTCGTTGACTATTTACGATCGTTTAATATCTTAATATTCGCCAATTGCGTTGGTTTACTATGGATACATATATAAAAATTATAAATATAATTATGGAATATATGTAGCAGTTCAAACGGACTGTTACAGACCTCAGAGAGGAGCTTCTTGATAGGCTTGAGCGCCTTCAGAATGTTTGTATCAGGTATGTTTTTGGTTTGCGAAAATATGATCACGTCTCAGAGTTTCGTTCTCGACTTGGTTGGCTCCCGATCCGTCAGCGCAGGGACGTGCACATTCTGTCTCTGCTGTTTAATGTACTTTTTAATCCCACGTCTCCTCCGTATCTCTCTAAAAGATTTACATACTTGGCAGATGGTAGTGGGCACCGTTTGAGATCTAGTGTGAACTTGACGCTCGCTGTACCATCTAACAAGACTCGGTGTTATTCGAAATCTTTCACGGTCCACGCAGTGCAGTTGTGGAATAAGTTGCCACTGCCTCTTAGACAGTGTCAGTCGGTAGCATCACTCAAAAGAAATTTATATAAGTTGTGGCTATCGAACGACTTGTGTTCTGGTTGAGTACTTCGTATTGTTATTATGTATTTATATACGTGTATTTTGGTATTTATCTTATATATATATCTTTATATATATATTTGGTGTACATATATATATTTATTTTGCTTTTTGCATAGTGCTGGTTTGTCTCTGTTAATATACTTTTCCTCTCAATTGCTCAAAGGTTAACTGGAAGAGATCCCTTGCAGGGATAACTTCGCCTTTGTACATTGCTATTATTTTGTTACAATTGTGATTTATATGTTTTGCGTGTACAATAAAGTGTTTACTTACTTACTTACTTACTTACAGTCACTTAAGTACGTATTGGACCTACTTATGAAAATTGTGACTAGAATATTTTGCACTCCTTTAACAGTAACTGATGAGGAGTATGTGTTGTTTTAAGAATGTTCTAGGGAATCTTCTGTGCTGAAGATTATAGAGAAGAGCTGAAATACAACCTAGTTCTTTGTTATATAAAGTTGTATTTTATCTGCGAGTATGAAATTGAAACGAGCAAGCGATAGGATTCTACAAACTTTTCTCTTTATCTTATTATAGCGCGGAATCTCAAAAAAGATTATTATTTAGTACGCATGTCGTAGTCGGTGAAATTGACAATGTTGACATTTCTGCGTTTTGTTATTTACAGAACATTATCATTATTCACTAAAACAAAGGTTATACTTATGAAATTTTAGAGAAGTTTTGCGTTTTACACTTCATCATCATCATCATCATCACCAGCCAATTGACGTCCACTGCTGGATATAGGCCTCCCCCAGAGAGTTCCACAAAGATCGTTTTACACTTAATTCTCAAATATTTTATTTATGTTATTATAATTAATGTGGAACGAGTGATTCGTGAGAACTTTACGTTTTGTTATTTGTTAATGTCAAACTAATGCTACTTCGCGCTACGTTCCAAGGTCGGCACTTTACTCACTAGTCATTAAAATACATATTTACCCGCTCGTATTAAAAGATAAACGAGTGCTTCACGAGCTAGTGAGGGGTAATAGTTATTTGTTATACAAGGGTGCAAAGTTGTATTTTACCCGCGAGTATGAAATTGAATCACGAGCAAGCGAAAGGATTCTACAGTTGAACCACGAGCGAAGCGCGTGGTTCTAAAATAGAATCCTGAGCGCAGCGAGTGTTTTAACATACGAGAAGTAAAATACATTTGCACCCGTGTGTAACACAAAACTTTTCCCCTCACTATAGCGAGGAAACTCAAAAAAGGTAATTATTTGTTCACATTACAATCATCATCGGGTTAGTGATAATAATTTTCCAAATGCATCATGTATTTAATGCAAGATTTTGTCGCAGTAAACTTACCACGAAAAAGTAAACGCAGCACGATTTTAACACATTCCTGTAGTTGCACACCAACGCCAATGCATTATTAAATCATTCTCATTCATTATTTTTACAAAATTATAACAGAACATCCTGAAAGTTGTTTAGTTTACTATTTTTATGCGTGTTCGAGTCGGTAAATAAAGATTATAACCTATAATATTCTTTGACAATGTTGACGTTGACATTTTCTGCGTTTTGTGATTGCATCTAGTCATCTTATCATCATTCACTAAAACAATTGTTACTTGTGGAATTTTAGGATTTATATGTTAAAATCATCATATTATATAAAGGTTTGTAGTTTACACTAAATTCTCAAACAAATTATTTAATTATCATTAATATGGAACAATTTTCATGAGCATTTTACGTTTTCTTATTCCAAAACCAAAATCATTACTTTGCCACACAAGTCAATAATATGCGTTTTTACACGTTCGTATTAAAGGATAAACGAGCACTTTACGAGCTAGTGAGGGGAAAAGATATATTTTGCATACTTCTAAAGCGAAAAGAATAAATTACGTGACTAAAGGGTATAACTTCGCAAACTTTTCTTTGTCGCGACGAAAGTATATTTGTCGTTTCAACTTAACTAGTAATCACATTCAATTCAGACAAATTAAGCCCCAGAGCGCTCTAATTTTAAGACCAAAGTTCAAAGTTGAGTAATCCCTCAGGTGCTTGAGTGTTTGCAGTTATTTGAGGCAATGAACAACTTCACAACCGCCTCGAGGCAACGAATTATGCTCCTTTCTTTTGTTTTCAGGGTTCCGTACCTAAGCTAGAAATTATACCCTATTATGTACTGTGATTTTACTGCCAGGAAGACCAGTAGGTAGCATCTCACATTCCCAATATTCCCATAGATGATATTGTATTTCAGCTAACAACAAATACAAAAAACAAAATAAAGGGAGGCTCCTATATACTCGATTTTTCTCCCATTTTTCGCTGTATGTCATAGGCTGTGTGGTATGGAATCCTTCGTGTGCGAGTCCGATTCGCACTTAACCATTTTTTCTCTTTAGCTATCCAAACCAATGGAATACCGAAAGCAGTAAATACAATACTTACGCAGTTATCGAGTTTCAAGAGTTTTCGGGTCTTCTCGTTTTTTCTGTAGGATTCTATTAAGAAGTTTAAACAATATTGAGCAGGAACTTTTGGGTGGTTTGTTCCTTGTAGATAGTTTTGATTGGCACCCACTTGGTAAACGGTTTTGAAAGTGCAAGTTTGATGAAGCTAGACAAGTCAGCTGATTAAAAGTTTTCATGAAGCTTCCTAACTTCTTGTTCTGTTGATAATAAGTTCCATAAAACTACCTGGGATTCTTAGTTTAAGTTATGATTGGCTTCTTTGTTCTTAATGTAACATCGCATATTTGTGTCAGTGCACATGGAAATGTACCTTGTCACGACTCTTAAGGAAGACCTTATGTGTTCTTTGATAAAGTCCATTTTAAACAACGTGACGAGGTAGCATTCCGTGTGCATTGATATTTATTAGCTTATATTAATATAATTTTAGAATTTCTATCTTTTTACAACACACATCAAATTTCATTTGATAGAATTACGAAGACAATCCGGATAGGAGGCAAAAGTTCATACTACCATATACAGCCCATATATTAGTAAAAGAAATCAAAAATTAGTTATACAGACTACTACTCTCTTTGCTCTAGAATCATACAATTTGCTAGGATAGCTATATCTTCTAACATAAATAGGAAAGTCGAACAACCGTAAACACAAAAACAAATCACTTCTATAAGAAGCAAGGTTAGTATTTATATACTTTGCTTCTTATAAATTTTCAGTTTTTATTTTGACAGATGGAGAACTACGGAACCTTACGTCGAGCATATTTAGCCCAACATACTCTTCTTAGTCAGGATTTTTTAAATATTGCACACTACATATATTATTTAATTTTATAATGTCCATGTTATTCTTCATACAACGCGAATATTAGTATTGATGAAGAGACAGAAAACAGCTTATTAACATGACATGACACGATAAAGGCATTCAGGCAAACCTCAATGTGCTATCACTGACGGCATCACGTCACACTTTAACGGCTTTCCAATTTTGCAATGCCGAGGATCAAGGGGCATCAAGGCCGCTCGTATAACTAAAGCAATATCAGTAAAGTTACATATTTATGAATGAAACCCTTCCTTTACGACGCATAACCTTTATGCGCACTTATTCCGAGAGATCACGATTTACATTATAATGTTAGAAACAAAACGTGATAAAAGAATGCGTTGGGAAGTTAAAATGATCCAATTTTTTTTGTTGCTTGTGACTTTCTTGGATTGATATGGGACAAAAATGTAACGTCACGAAGTGTCAAGTGTTACGAATGTTTAAATTACGTAGGTACTTCATTATGAACCGAAAATATAAGATACCTATCAAGGGTTCGAATCCCACCTCGGACGGACGCTGGTGAAGTAGGTCTTTTACCTTTGGTTTATTACATCGAATATTTATAACTTATATTATAATTATAGTAGTATGACTACTTAAATAGGTAACGCAAAACAAAATAAATACACAAATAATGCCCTCGCCGGGATTCCAACCAGAAACCTCCGGCTTCGTAGGCAGGGTCACTATCAGGGCCCGTAATTTTCATGCCGATGACATCAATTTGACGTCACTCTCTATTTATGGTGATCCCAAATAGTTTTATTGTGAAGTATTAATCATTAATCGTCAATCATTTTAATCATGTACATATAACTTCAAAAGTAGTATATTTACGCGTGAAATTAATAATGCCTACTTGATACGTGTTGTACGTTAAAGAGGAATTCTGTTTTCTACGTAAATATTGAAATGTGTTACAATTTTATTTAATAAAATGTATTTATAAAAACAAATCGAATAGTTTTATTTACATTTTACGTATCAAGTAGGTTCTATTTATGTCACGTGTCAATAGACTACTTATGAAGTTATATGTACATGATTAAAATGATTGACGATTAATGATTAATATTTAACAATAAAACTATTTAGGATCACCCTAAATGGAGCGTGACGTCAAATTGATGTCATCGGCATGAAAATTACGGGCCCTGGTCACTATCAACTGGGCTACGGAGGCTAATAATGTACCTATACGTGTGATGTGAGTGCAAAGACAATGGAATCCTGCTTAAGTTAATAAATTATTTATGTTGGCCCCATCAATCCGGGGTGTCAACTGTCAACCTCAGTAGGTAAATCCTGTGAAAGCGACAGTATCTTTCAGGTGAGATAAACTGCCAGTCTGTTTATGTAACTTAGTAAGACAGTGACAGAAGGTTTATCTCATATTGTCATGTCCAAATTCTGACTTTCAGGAATAGATACAATACAACAAACAATACTTAGAAGCGTTCTTGCAATAATCATCAAATTAAAAATTTTAAAAACCGACTTCAACCGATTTCTTCAAGATCCCCGATTTGTTTCCATCATTGGTTTCCTCAAATCCTATTTTCTGAATGCAAATTCTTGTAAATTGCCAAAAGCGCCATCATACATACCATGTACCTATAACATTTGAAGAGATCCCTTAATTTCTCCAAGATCTCATCATCAGACCGCAACTTGGTGCCAACGGGACCATCTCGGGGTTATACACATTCGATCACAAAAAAAAAAATCGGTTCACGATTCTCGGAGATATCGGGTAACATACATACAACAAAAAAAATCAGTCGAATTGAGAACCTCTTCTTTTTTTGAAGTCAGTTAAAAATAGTATCTAACAGTGTGACATCCTAACTCAAAATAATCAATATATAATCATAAACCATTTTTTCAAAACTTACTAAAGTAGTATTTTCTATGATTTTAAGTATTTAAAGCGATAATCTAATTAAATACCTACCTATGCAAAATAAGTACCAAATGTTGACTTTCTTTATGACATTCTGAATATGTTCTGTGCTTTGTTACTCCCAACTCAGCACGTAGACTAAAAACGGATTCATTTGTCGTCGCTACTGGCGAGTTTTTAATTAGGGGCGCGTTTTATAAAGCTTCGTTTCGATTTAAATTTACAAATAGCATTCGAGGTTTCCTTTGTTGAATCAGTAATACGGTGGCATTGTTAAATTACTTACAGTATGTCATTTGTATGTTTACATTACCTATACTCGAGTTGGGTTCAATTAATTTGTTAATACATATTTTAGAGTAAGTGCCTACTTTTAGTGCTTAAATTACGAGTGCGAAAATTTGAAAAGCGAGGCTGTAAAATAGACTTGAGGGTTTATTTCAGTCTAACTTTTTTGTCTTGGGTTTAACACTTAAAGCGGCATATTTATTTTTTGAGTGGTTCGAAAGATTTTTGTCAATTAAGTAAATTCCTGACTGATCCAATAGGGATGATGACTGTAGTTAAAATAATAAATTGAAAAGAACTTAAAAGAGTAGATTATTTGGCAGTACGCAAACGTGACGTCACCAAAAGTTCCATAGTGGTGATCGTTTTGACAGTTTGCCTACTGTCTGCCACTCTAAGGCACTGGTCTCACCGCAAGGTACTAAGTTATGAAGTATGGGCTATAAACACGAACAAAAGATACGCACAGTCGCACACCCGTGTAAATAAAAGAGACACGGCGATACTCGCCCGGCGGTGATAGCTGATAGCTGGGCGTATCTTTTGTTCGTGTTTATAGCCGATAGTTCATAGCTTAGTAGCTCGCGGTGAGACCAGTGCCTAAGTAAGATTGGACAAGCCTAGCGTCATTGTGCTAGAACGTCTTGCATTTAGTCAAGTCAATCAAGTCTTCTCAGTATCGGTCCACCATAACAAGCTAACAAGTTTCGAAATTACAGGACACAGGTCGACAAAGTGACCCGAGCAATTCGGAGTTTTCCGGTGTATGAATGCCATTCGTGCTGAATGCCGTGAGCAAAATACTTGGCTAACGAACCCAATGCAGCCTCGCATATCCGCATAATCTCCGGAATAGTTTGTTATCCCCAACACCGCACGTGGAAACTAAAACGGTTTTATTCCCCTCTAGTCGCGAGTTGTAAATTAGAGAGTACACTGAAAAAAATAATTTGTTAATGGTAACCGAACTTTCGTCAACCTGTAACTTAAAAAAAGTGACGAGCGAAGTAAGGCAATATCTTACCAAAATCAGTTCGCTTAATTTTCTACTAAACAATTGATGTTATGTATTGCTAAACAATATGAGTTATATCGTGTGAAAACTGTCTGTTGTATATTACCATAAGTTCAGTTATATTTAGTTTACAATTCAGTTATTGTAGACGTGCTGTATGTTGATAACAAATTTACTGTTTGTCAAAATCTTACTGAATTCATAACTTACTTTAATCATTTTTTCTGCTACGCCTAAACCAACTGGCTCAGTAATGTTTAACATAACTTTTTTGTTACCTATAACCAATTTAGAGTATTATTTTAAGCAATTTGTTTCATTATATTTAACCACATTATTTGCCTGCATGTAACCAAACGAATAGGTTATACACGACAAAAATACGTTGTTCATATACAGCCAAATGTTTAATTATTTTGACCAAATAGTTTGCCTACTTCTAACCAAATGAATAGGTTATACATGACAAAAATACGTGGATCATATACAGACAAATATCAAATGAGTTGTAAATAGGGCTCACTGCCTGTATAAAATCCAGTACGTCTCATCGTCACCTTTCTTATCCCCTGGGTGATGAGACGTACTGGATTTTATACAGGCAGTGAGCCCTATTTACAACTCATTTAACTACAAGTAGGGTGTATAACCACATCGATGATTACCCAAAAAGAAGTAATACTAAACTAGCAAAAAAATAAACATTTATTTTAATTAACTTTATTAATTGTAATAATAGAAACATTCAAATAATAGAAACATTCATAGTCATTTATAAGAACGGTATAGTAATCAAAATAATCAATCAATCAATAATACAATCGCGAGCAAAAGTACTTTTTGCATCACTTTATAGGTTTTCATTGCACAGAGTATCTTTGTAAACCAATTTATTTTTCTAAATTATTTTACGAGTAATTCCATAATTTTGCTTGATACATTAGCTTCAGAGTCTCTTTGATTACAAGGAAAATGAAGAAATTAAAATTATTTGGTTTACAAAGACAGGACATGGTTTGAAATGTCCTTATATAACCTTCTAATCCCCATTCCCGAAGGTAGTTTCCGAGGGTGTCTGCTGGTGGAGGTTCCATTTTGGAATATTCAAGTAACTTGACATACATATGTCATACACATCACACAAAATACAGATCGCCAAGAAATGTTTATATTGTTTATCGAGATGAAATCGAAGTTTAGTTATTTCTATGCTAAGTATTGTCTATATAATGAAGTACGATTGGTTACACATTGTATTATATTTGGTTAGATAAAGCGAAGGGTCTGCTAGAGTAGCAAACCCGTATTTGGTTTTACTCTACTAGACAAAACGGGTTATATGTAACAAAAATATGTATTATAATAGCAAATCATTGTTGAGTTAAATCTAAACAATTTTATGTTATGGGTAATAACATCGTCTTTGTTAGAAACTAGGACTTGGTTTTTGTTGCATATTGTCAATGCTTACTCTTAAATTAGACCAAGCGGTTTATTTACATGTGAACACTTGAATTTGTTTACTGTTTTAATTTAAGACGTATACAAGCATTTATTTACGAATAGCCCAACTTAGAATAACATTATCCGTTTGGTTTTTAATACGCAAACCTGTTTGTTAATAGAAATTAACTTTAGTAACGCCATACCGAATTATGGTTAATGATGAAATAGCCAAAGTAGTTCAGTTAAATATTTTTTTCAGTGTACGTTTATTAAACTTGGTTCCGATATTGCATTGAAAAATAGAATTCTCCTGTCCCCTTGCCGTATGATTGGGAAGCGATTCATTGCTTTTACTGAAAACGTCGATTTTGAAATAGAAAAATCAAAATGTTTATTTGAATAAAAAAAAAACATGATTCTTGTCGTCGTTGATGATCTCTTATTTAAAATTAACATTAAAATATATAAAGACAAAACTTACTTATTAATAAAAGTACCTACCTCCAAATACGCATACCTTAATAGGAGAGGCCTACATCCAGCAGTGGACTGAGATAGGCTGATGATATGACTAAAATTACAGTTAAAAACAAAACAAAACGATGTCGCCTGTGACTCACCTTAAGTCCCCTAGGTCTGACCCTTGCAGAAGGTTTCCCATGAGCCTGCGTACATTTCGTTCTTTCCCCAATAGTTATGATTATTATTTGGCCTAGGAACGAGCCAGCCATAGGGTCACCTGTGGACACAATTTATTTTTAAGTACTTAAATTGAAAATTCTACGGGTATCTCGGTGCCAATGGTTCCAGGATTTGTACTGCAAAAACAAAAACAACATATAAACTATTTCTGTTCGGTTAGGTATTTAACTAATTAATGTATGTAAACAAAATTGCAGTATATTTTTATTAAAAACCAGGAGTAGTAAATAAGTTTTAGCAAATACAGGGTGTTTTTTTTTCGACCGTTCAAATTCTACGTAGTGAATGTGTAGGTCATACTCACCAACTTTTACTATGGGGACAACGTCGAAATCGCGAAAAAAAAATCAGCTGTTTCATACAAATTGGCGGCATTACGCCGGCCGAAATGTATGAAACAGCTGATTTTTTTTTCGCGATTTCGACTTTGTCCCCATAGTAAAAGTTGGTCAGTATGACCTACACATTCACTACGTAGAATTTGAACGGTCGAAAAAAAAAACACCCTGTATATGTATATGATATAACAAGAAAATACAATGGTTTACATTGTTTTGGTTCAATAAGTTCCTAGTTTGGATTTTTAAATGCATTTTACAAGAAAAAGATGCATGAAGATTGTTTACCTACATTTTGTTAAATACTATAGTATAGGCTTAGCCTGAATCTTGGCAACCCGTTAGGGATTTAAATCAATAAACAAATGTTAGGTACTCAGCATTTGCAATTATAAACCAGAACAAGACATTTTTACTTCTTGAAAAGGGGATATTTATATTCAGTATCTACTGAATAGACCGGAGAGTTGTATCTACTCAGTTGGTACATAAATCCAGGTTTCTCTGTTAATCCCAAATGGATCGCATATGTTTCCAGAACTATGTAGAACTATACGAAGACCACTGAACAAAACATTATTATTATTTAGTGCGTTAGAAGGGCGGGTCGGGCAATCCCTCAGGCCAGTGAGAATGTGGTTGCCCCTTGCTTCCTGTGCGTTCCTCGCGGAAAAGCTACAATGAACCTTTTACGCGTGATTTATTACAATCCTTTGCTTTCGTAAATACGGCTGCGGTTAGAAGAATCGCCTACAACGCTTGCCAAATGCATCGCCTCTTGTAAACTAGATTGTCGCGACCTACGTACACATATTTGTTTCGGGTCCTTAGGTCAATGCTTACTCGAGAGAATTCATAGATCATATAAATAGTTTTGCGAATCTTGTTAGTTGTGCAAGCGGTAAATCCTTCTACTCGTATCTACGAAGAAATCAACGTCGTGTGATAAGTCAAGTTCTTATTACTACCACAGATTAATTTGATTATTAAATAATATACGTCCGTTATTTATTGTGAAAGTAAAGTTCATAACAGAAGCTTACATCCCATAAATATAATACTGGCAAACTTCTCATAAAAAAATATTACTTTAAGTATATTCTAGAAAATAAGGTTACAAGGAATCAAGCAGATAAGGAATGACGACACGACTAATCAGCGATTCAAATAAATAATACGTATGATATATGTATAAATACAATATAACCTACGTACATACGTATTTTGTCTTAAGTAGAAAATAATCTGTTATATTCTGCGTGGGGTCTGGTGTTAAAATTACTCGTAGGGAACCTTTTAATATTAATGTACTTACTACTACACTGTTAGTTGATGTTGTACGTGTCTGAACTTATATTTTTGAATATTCATTTCTCAGCGAAAATTCAGAGCTAACTTTTAGTCTAGACTTGAGACATCATTATAATGTAGATTTTAATGAAGCATTTAAACCTGTCTAACTTCATTAACCCTTAAATGCATGACCTTGACAACGAATTATTCAAATTTGAATTCTGACACGCTGTCAATAGAGTTAAGAATACATGATGCATATATACATCACTATGCATTTAAGGGTTAAGCATACCTCAGTATATCATAACTAGAGGAATGATTCTTAAGCATTTTTTTCATAATAGTTTACTAAAGTTACTTTACTAAATATGTATTGTCATCGGTTCCCACGACGGTTATTTTATTACCTACTTAAATATTATGCCTACGTGGTCTAGTTGGTAGTGACCCCGTCTACAAAGCTGGAGTTTCGGGTTCGAATCCCGGCTTGGTCGTGGATTCTATGTAAGTATGGTATAGGTAATCGTATAGTCAAAAGAGAAATGACCCTAATAATATTAGGTACTTTGTAGATGAAATTCAGTATGGATACCAAATTTAGCAAACCAATATTGTTGCGACTCGTCACAGCATCGCGGTAGTAATGTTGGGCTTTCATTGACAAATCTGAGCGGTAAAAATGATACTCGAAGCTCGGAGTGCCGATGATATTTTAACATTTAGTTAACCGGGATGCTAACGTAATTTCTGTCGATGATTGCTCGACATGTGTCCACGGGCTAATCTCCTTTCTAAACCTGTACCTTCGGCTGACACTGTTCCGGGCGAAGATCCTCTTAATGGGTCCAAACATATCGAGCAATCATCGACTTAAATTATGTGAGTAATTAGCCTGCTTCGTTAAATATTTCAATATGTTTGAGTCTCACTTTAGTTGTATTATAATTCTTAAATCCCCGATGATGGTTATATAGTAATGGATCACACAGAACTCTGGTATTGTTCAAAACTGTACGTATTCCTCCTACTGTCCTTGCAAGAGCGTTTCTTTTTTTTTGCATTATTTACTGCCACTTTTGGGTTATTTTTGTTTGATTCGCAAGCCCTTTTCATCCTCGTAAGTAAAAAAATATCTCATAGACACAACTTTGAACAAATCTGGAATATTTTCTTATGAAAGCTCACGTTCACATTGTCTTATGCGGAATAGAAATAACATTAATTTATGAAAAAATACAAAATGTATGAAAGCTTTTCTTTACTAAGATGCTTACAAATTTAGGGTAAGGGTAAAGTACATACGTAAATACTTGGAGGTTTACGGCTGTCAACCGTCGTACGTCAATTTCCTCCAGTCACCGCACCACCTCTAAATACATTGTTAACGAGCCCTCCGGTAAACATATCTTTAACCTCCAAAATGTGCTCATTGTGTTGGCCTTAAGCGACGGCAATGGATACAATGATAGCTTTCCCTTGTTTAATGGGCTTTGGAATGAGCACTCTGCGGAATATATCGCGATACGCATCAGGAAAATGCTTAGGAAAATCGTGGGGCGACCTCACTGTTTTTTCTTTTAAGATTACTTATTTGCTTCACGTAAGTACTATTCATTTACTTATTCAATCATGAATAATGTTACTTATTTAGGGGAATAGGAAAGTAACGGTGTATAGAATGTAGATAAATGGCCTCCTTTTTTTCATGGGCCGTAAGTTTTCGTTTACCTACACTACAGTTATTTATTTTGCGTGCGCTATTTCTATTAACTGATTTGTTATACGTTTGTGTAAAGTTCCTCACGGCTATAAACTAAACTTTGAACGAGTATATTTATGTATTTGAATTTTATTTTATCACACAGTAGTAGATGTATACACACAATAGACACGGTTGAGAAATTTTATGTATTACCATTTCGTACCTTGTCACAGCAACAATTAACATGAAGTATGATCTCGATTTCATGGAAACTCATATTTTATATTATTACTAAGTATGATAAGGTACAAATTGTGTCGAATAGATAAGTCATGAATTTTTTATTTTAAGTTTTAGTTCCAATCCCGTAACCTGATAAATTTAATTTAAATACTTTATGTTGTAATACTGAAATTAATGGCTTAGTGGAATGGTTTCCTTTCAAATCAAATTTTTACTTATGCTATTACCTCGACTAATTAATTCATACCATCAATAATGTATAAACCTTATCTGCCAGCAAGACGTAATCTGCCATTAGAGTTTTAGGTTTGATTGGGTTGATGGCTACGGCAGAATTCGATAACTCTAGTTGTTCTTGGCGTTCTAAGAGATATCATGTTAGTGGTAAGCCTAAATTACATGCAACTAAAGATTTACAACCCATAACTTGAAGCTTATTACCGCTTTGCTACATAAGCCCTATAACGAAACCCAGGCATTTTATTAAGACACTTCAAGTTTACGACACTTCACACCCTTGTGAAAATTGTTATTATACTTGCTTTGTCCCTTTGTCATTCTAATTATGAGGCTCTAACGTGCCAAATTTAACCTCAACGGAAATATAAAGTCTAAATTAAGCCGATGAAAAACTATATAAATTTTTCATTTCATCTCGACCGGGATGAGAGACATTTGTCACGAGAAAAAACGGAAATGCCCCAAAGTGGGCCATTATCATCGTATGGAACAAAGACGGGCCATCCATTCCGACACGGCGGTGTAATCGTGGTAATTACACGGCAAAGTTTTATAGGCAGGTGACCCTTGAAGTTAATAGTTGGGAAGTAAGCTTAAGTACAAGTATAAAATGAGTAATAGTAATATTATTCAGCAGCTCTACCTCCTGTGACTGAATTAGATAAGAAAACATCAAATAATCTTATTTTTTTAGATTTAAGTGACGAGATATTGTCTCACATTGTAGGTCAAGCGTGGTTTCGCCAGGAGATCCTCTAAGTTTTGATGACAACACGCGGCTTTCTTGTGGCTTTCGGTCACTTTTCGATTGTATTGATATAAAGAGATTGATAGCCGCAAGAAGGCCGTGTGTTGCTGTCGAGCATAATATATGCTAGCCCCCAACCTGACGTATTTGCAGGTGAACTGATCGACAAGTCATAGCATTCAGGTGATTCGACTGCAAAAAATTGTGAACCTTAAAAACTTATTTTAAACGAGCATTTATATCATCAAAGATCAAATAATAAATTAAATAGACGCCGCTTCCTGTCGATTTGATGATCATGGAAATTTCCGTGAAGATAGATGGCATTTGTACAAGTGCTAAAATATCGGAAGCTCACAATTACCGTTTTAAGTCTTACTAAAATCTTTATACTATTATAAAAAATATAAATTCTATGCTTAATATTGTGTGTAGCCAAATTGTTCGTACCTTCGGAGTTGGGCTGGTTATTTTCCTTCCTCCCAGACTCTTGCAGTTGATAATAGCTTTTACCTGAAACGGTGAAAACTGTTTTTTGTGACGAACAAGGAGGTTTCATGTTTTATTAGCCTCATTTATTCCGAGAATCACTGCGCGCACATTTTAAGTAGAACGGACAACATGAAACCATTAATCTCTCAGGCCTTGAGCTCACCATCTATCTACATTCTGAAAAACAAACGAAACTTCTGGCTACCGATCAACCCGTAATGGCCTAGAATGGTTTATGGCACGACACTGTTTTTCCAACTATACGTATAAATAAATAGCAGTTCTGTCTCTATGCTATTGGGGTTGGCGAGAGACACCTTGTTCATTTTGTGATAGACATTTTATTTATTTATTACCTTAATCGTTAATTGATATTTCATTTTAAATAAGTTTCTCTACAGATCAACCTTGATAGTTATGACTGACTGACTGTGGCTGACCGGGATATATGATAATTTTAAGGATAATAAAATCTGAAAAAAAAAATGCAAGTTATGTTATGAGTTTGTGATATGTACCTAAATGTTTTACCTATTTTAAGAAATATATTTGGGATTGTCCGTGTAGTCAAGTCTTTAGTTTCGGTGACATCCTCGTCGCAGCTTCGTGAATCGCAAACTGTAACGTTCATGTAAACTTGCACTAATTTAGATCTTACTCAGAGGCTTGCTCGTGTGTTCAACTGTTTTAGTTGTGCATACTACCTAATTATACACATGTTTAACACATGCAACAGGCTCTCTTGTATACTTAGGGACTTAATAACTATAAAGTTTTTTTAAATATTTTTTTTTATTTTGACCAATAATAAGAAAAATATACTTATCAAATATTTTTTAATACTTATTGTTTTTCCAATGAACGTATTGGCCAAACAAGTACCTATGTTTTTAATGATTTTTTATTAAATGTTTATTTACCTGTTAATCATATGAATTATTCAGTCGTGAAAAATGCGTTTCAAAACTTGGAGATGTAAAACCATTTATTTTGCAAAGTCATGATATGACAATCGTTGTTAGCCAAGTGTAAATTTGCGAAACCATCTTTAGTCAAATGACAGGACACCATTATAATACTCGTAGGTACCAGTATAGAAATGCGATGATAATGATCGTGTCTCCCTATTATTTGGCCGCAAATAGAATAGAACGAGATATCTGTCAGTCACGGCGAAGCTGTCAACTGCAATCCTATTCTAATCGCGGTTTGATTATATGTTACAGGCAGACCCATTTACACAGGCAAATCAAATCTGTTAGGTTACACTATACTATATACTATTTGTCACCACCCCAACTCTTTTCGCGGGTGTCGTAAAAGGGATTGAAGTGTCACTGACCATCCTTTGATAGAAGATTGATGATGGCAGTGGCGTCATCATAGGACACATTACTGCGAACGCCAATCTGCTTGCCCAGCGTGGCGATTATGGGCATTTACCTCCTAATGGTCTATACGCATAGTTAATAGGAGAGGCCTACGTCTAGCAGTGGAGTGAGATAGGCTGATGATGTATGTATGTAAATAAGTAGGTTACACCATGAACGTATGAACTGATTCGTAGTAAATAAATCGACCTAGTCCCACGGTACGCCCAATTAAGGCTTGTTATGTGGGAACCAAGCGGCGATATACATTTCGTTTACAGCATAGATGCTGTCAGCCACAATCAAGGAAAAAAATGTGATAAATACACGAATAATGTCCTCGCCGGTATACGAACCCCAAACCTCCAGCTTCTTAGGGTCTTATCACACTTGCGATTTGCAAATCGCGACACATTCGCGGCGAATTGATTACGGGCTCGCGACGAACTCGCTGCGCGCTGGCTTCGCTTTCAACTCGTTTGCAAATGTGATAAGGCACGGCAGTGTTACTACCAACTAGGCTGCGGAAGCCGTCAAAGTGTGTAATGTGTCGGATTCTAATGGCACACGGTATACCCTAACCGACACTATTACACTTAAGATGCGCCACCATTATAGTACCTACTTACGAGCGTCCCAACAGACCTAAGATGCGGAGATATCGCCAATCTCAAGTGCAGTCATTTGTCGCCGCAATGCTTGCTTTGATCAGCAATGACATCGCATTTACATAGCCAACGTAGCAGTCAGCGGTAACTAAGTACGTCGCATCAGCTGAGTGCAGCGCAGACCAAGTGCAACGACCTGTTGCATCTAGACGCGGAATGTATGAACCATGGGACAACAGATTTTTTGTGGTTGAACAGACTTCCTATAGAAAAAAGAGAGACTGACGACTGACTGATAGCAGTTTCGTTGGAAAAGTTAAGCTCTTTCTGATAATAATGCGTTTTATATAGTAAATAAGTTCCTATTTATATTTTTTTTTTAATTCACCCGCTGTATTGAAATACATGACACGTAATTTTATTTCGTAAAATTTAATGTTTAATTATGTTATTTGACTTAACAGATTGCACTTTAAAAATTATATAGATTCGTGTCGATTTAAATTACGTGTTTTAATTTATCGCCATTCTTTTAGAACTTATTTTTTTTCGCACTCGTATTGTTATGGACTATTTTATACTTTGCGAGCTAGAATGCCTTACTAGTGTATCATTACAGGACCGGACATCATTGTAATCTTTTGGAGGGGGGGTAATGTTCAGCAGTGGCCGTCTTTCGGCTGATATGATGATGATGACGATGAAGCTTTTAGTTCAGTTCATCGTCGCTTTTTGCCTATCGCGTTATTCGAATTAGTCATCCTCTAAGATTCCATTTCCAAGTACATATATTGTCATCATTGATGCAGTAGCTGCAATCTGGGGAGTGCATGTACGGCCGCGGCCGGCTTTCTCGCCTTTGTTGACTAACTACTAACCCAGATGCCCTATTATGCTAATTCATTACATGTGCAGTGTGCAAACAGCCTAAAACAATACGGTTGGAGTTATGAAGCTTTGCTGTAGTCTGACAAGTAGATACATAGAAAATATGCATTTTATATAAATTTGCAGTTGCCGGTTAAACGCTATCTCGCTATCGCAATCTCTTGTATGTAGGTACCATATTTTACGCAAATAAAGTATTTATGATTATGGTTTATGATTTATGAACTCCCGTGTAAATAAAAAAGACACGGCGATACTCGCCCAGCTTCGTGTTTATAGCCGATAGTTCATAGCTTAGTAGCTCGCAGTGAGACCAGTGCCTAAGCATCCTGGTGCATAAGGCACTGGTCCCATCGCGAGCGAGTAAGCTATGAGCTATCGGCTATAAAACGAACAAAAGATACGCGCTCCCGTGTCAATAAAAGAGACACGGGGGTGTTTATAGTTAGGCTCTTAAATATCGCCGTGTCGCTTTTGTTCACACGTGAGCGCTTATTTTTGGTCGTATCTCTCGCGGTGGAACTAGTGACTAAACCCGCAGGTGGCAGTTACGGGTATCGGCCCATTAAGTGTAGCCACATGTATGATGTAGCGGTTAGGTATTTATGCATTAGGACTGCAACTGTGCACTGGGTATAAACCAATGTGTTATCCTCTCACCTTGCACGCCAAATGTATATTACAACGTAAGTACAGTCGACGTTAAATATATAATTACGGTTTAAGTGCCAAAAATATATTTACTCGACTTTATTACCTTGACATTAATGTTGTGTAAATTATGTTTTTGGCATCTAATCCGTAATTATCTTTGATGTCGACTGTACAATGCGTTTCAATTCAAGTGTATTGATAATACGAGTATTAATTTATCCAGTTGATATTGATAATTTGATGCAACGAAAATTATTAATGACTGATTATCATTTCATTACCACATCATTACAACTGAAATTACAACTATCCTAGGGCATGACGATATTGGTGTAAAATTCAGGGTGTAAGTATAATACGGGCGAAGCTCTTAACGGAGGTTAGTTTAGGATATAACAAGTACATTTAGATAACTTCTATTTAAAATTAGAGCATCAAAATTATCCATATGAAATAATTCGGCGCGCAATGTAAAGCAACATGCTCAAATTAAACGCTTGTTGACAGCTAATGACGGTTTTCTGAAATGACGATCACCAGGGCGGCAGCACTGAGGCGTCAGGTCCAGAAATTTGTCTAAATTCTCGGAACGCCTATAGTTTCGTGTTTAAATGTTCTGTATGAGTAAATAAAATTATATGTATTAAAAATATAAATACCTTCTAGTTAGTTTTTCTTTGGATCTAGACAATTGTGATCCTTACCGGGAACTTACGGCTAAGTGGCGCCAACTAGTGGCATACGTTTTCGAGTAAAACCCTTATTTCAAAAGCAGATGACATAACTGCCATATCAATATTAACAAATGTTCGTTCCTACATTGCTGCTCTGAGAATCATAAAAATCTGTGGGGTCATAATTAAGTGTAACTTCAAAAAAACCTCGTAATCCATGATTACAAGAATGAATCTCATGCCTGGTTTAATTTATCGCCCGTATTTGATTTACACACTGTATACGGGCTCTACTTGATCTACTTCTAATGATCAAATGCATCCTTGCTTATCAAACGATCCGATGTGATCAAAATAATATTAGCGGTAGTTTTTTTTTACTTTTGTAACTAGTTTTAAGAATTAAGAATCTATCTGGTTGCTCGGTTACGATAAACCCATATTCCAATAAATCACAGTATTTACTTGTCAGGTGTTGTGTTGTGTCAGGGGGAATGTATTAAAATATATATTTTTAAACCTATCACAAAGAAGTAAACTTCGTGACCTAAACATGGTAATCGACTAAAAAGCTATTATAATACAATTGTGAAAACGACTATTCCAGTAACATCCAATATTATAATAACATTAAATGCTAAATTAAAATGAAAGCTAAATAGAAATTCACAACGGATGATTAATTTGATAATTTCCTATGCTTTATTGAAATGCCTGTATTACTGTTACTTCGTTATTCTACAATTATTTGTAATATTACTGGTATGTTGTATTCTGAATACTGTCAATATTTGAAAGCAGATTATTGCGCGTAACTAGAAGCGTTTAGTTGTAATTTTTAGGGTTCCGTAGCCAAGATGGCTTCCAATTACACCAGACGACCTTCCGTCGATCACAGCGAATTTAGTCAATGTGATTAGCGTCACAATACCATTGACTAAATTCGTTGTGATCGACGGAAGGTCGTCTGGTGTAATTGGAAGCACGTTGGACCGGCAATCCAGAGGAAGCGGGTTCAAATCCCGTGACAACCAGAGTCTTTCGCAGTTGATTTTTTCTATGGTAAGCACATCTGTTACGACATTGTGGGATGAGGAACATTCTTAGACTTAGTAGCTTCAAATGATATATGTAGGTACTGATTCGAGCTTCAATTATTGATACACCTATTCATCTTTTGACATTTTAATAGCCATTATAGTAGGCAAAACTGGTGGGTACCCGAATCCAGAAGGGTCCCGAGCTACAATAATATACAGACAGATACGCGTTATACTTCAAACGAAACCTTTTTGCTTCAAAGGCACAAGTCAACACAAAATCCTGAACAAGTAAACATAACGCAATTATTTAAATTAGTGAGGGTAGTTAAACGTGGCCTAAAAGCCGACGACATAAATTAAGCCATTAAGTGCATTAATGATAAAGTAGGCCGAAGCTGTCTGAATGAAAAATGTTATATGTGCAATAAGAAACAGGTTATGTTACACCCTTGTTATGTAACATCGTGGATTGGGGCAGTGCCTACATGTTTTATCCCCAGGTTCAGGTCGGTAATAATTCATTTAGGATCATTTAAGTAATTTTTGGAGTAATTTAATAAAACAAACATTAATTGCGTTTGTAGTGAGAGTATCCCGGGTCTCCTGGGAGTACTGATTACAGTAAATGATACTATTGCAAACCACATTTTAAATATCTTAATCTACAGACATTACCTTGTTTGTACATTTTATGTTGTAACTTTGTAAAAAGTAATCCAAGTCTTTTCCATGTAGCCGAAAGAAATTCAAAAAATAACTTACGACCATGGAAAACTTTAGTGTGCATAAATAAGTATAATACTGCATTGATGAGACAAAATGTTATGTAATGGCCCCAAAGCTGTATAAGTAAATAATTATCTACAAATGTAATAAATTGTAATGAAAATAAATTCAGACATCTACTTAGAAAAAAACTGATAGAGAAGTGTTACTACACAATTAATGATTATTTTAATGATTCTGAATTTGATATTGACATAATTAATTTGTGTAATCTAGTAACTGGAGTTCGAGGCCAAAGAATCTACGAAAATATTGCCACAACAATGAAATGTTCTTACGATAGTAAATCCTTATTTTCTAAAAACAGACGTTGAGATATGTTATTTATTGGTAATTTTAATTCTTTTATTTATAGAAACAATATGATTTACTTATTTTCACGTAAATATAAGATATTTTAATAAACACTTAATTATCTGCAATTATTAGTAACAAAGTTGGTATTGCGCTGGTATCACCTCAGGTGTTAATAACATTTGGTACATCAATTTAACTACACATAATTAAAAGGTAGGTATGGTTAAATTACTAAGCAGTATAAGTACTATACTATTATTAAGCAGTTTTAGCAGTGATGAATAAGACAAATAAAAAATAAAATACAAAAAATGCTTTCATTTTACATTTCCAAATTTCTTTCCCATAATTTTAACCCGTAATAAGGCAGGGGTGCCTTATCACGGGTTAAAACTGCTTAGTAATAGTATAGTATAGTAGGTATACTGCTTAGTAATTTAACCATACCTACTGTCTTAACAAATGTGGCACGCTGGCGTATGTGTTCACTGATAATTCAACTTCTTTAAAATAGGCTTTGAAACGTTGGCTCTTATCATTTTAAGTTCTTTACAAGAAAATTTTGTCATATCAATGTTAGTTAAGAGAAAAGAAAAGTTTTTATGTATTTACGTGTTTTTAAGAAAACCCTAGTTGTGACAGCCATATTAAACAAAAAGGCGTACAAACATTACACAGGTATATAATGTTTTTATTAGGAATTATTTTAAATAAATAAATTAAATAACAAAAAGGTTGTGGAAACCTGAAAACTTTATTTGACAATGACATATAAGAGACTTTGACGGATTTGACAATAACGCATCTGTCGTAGTTTCGTTGGCCTCGAACTCCAATTACTAGATTAATTCTTAGCTAATTTTAATCTATAATTTTGTTTGGACAAGGATTACAATTAATGATTAATTTAATGACATAAATAATTTGTGTAATTCTTAGCCAGTTTTAATCTATAATTTTGTTTGGACAACGATTTTACCTACTTATCAATTTAAAAATGTATTTCGTATGCCAAACGGCGCGTCATAAAATTGCTACTTACCACCTGATTGTTACCTGTGATGACGAAATAAAGACTATTCTATTCTTTTCTACTCTGGAATCTCTAGCATAAGACTTTTATTTTGAATGTATATCACGTGACTATTCCGATTGCCGAGCGTGCTATATAATTTTCAAATCCGAGTTTCAGCTTTGGTTCTAAACCCGGCTCGTACCTACAACTGAAATAATATAGTAAAATAATTGTTTAGGAGTGTGGTGGGGTAAAATAAAACGGCTTTTTAATGGGGTAAGACGAAAAATCGTCCTTCTGTCACACCGTCCGCTGGTAGCATTTTGTCTTACCCTATTAACCCTCTGCGACTGACGTTACGTCTATCAGACAACGGTATTTTGCAATTACGCCATTACGATGTTGATAACAAGATTCAATAATTTCACGTCACGTGACCACGTCAGTGGCAGAGGGTTAAAAAAACCGTTTCATCTTAACCCACCTTACTCCTAAACAATTAAGTAGAGGATCAAAAGCGTGGTAGCTTTTGTTTCTCTACTTACGAAAATGTCACTTGACATTTACAGACTACCCGTACTAACGAAAGCGTACTATTTATAACTGTCTAGATGGTATGATGACAGTAGAGCTTCTTTAAACTTTTTGACGCCATGTCAAATTTAATACCAAAGCCCCAGACGCCACGTCAACAAAAAGTAAAAACTGAAATTGAATTTTACGCACATGCGTGTAGGTCTGTATTGCTCTGTGGTCCAAGACTTATATATAGGTCTTTGGCGTTGAACCTGCAGTGCCAATAATTATCCTCGTCTCGCCCTTTGAAAATATAGTCGGTTTTCTTTTTTTTTTATCGAATGTCAATGTCCTTTATAAATCATATTGGGCAGGACGAGGTTATATCAGTCGTTGGCGTTCAAAAGGTTAATAAAACAATAAGCTTATGCTGCACACCATTAATGACATTGCATTCGGCGTTGCCATGCAAACTATTTAAAACCCGAGCAACGCTAGGAAGACACATTTTCAAAACAAATAGATGAAGAAATACAAAGGGTGAAGACACATAACTATATCAGCATGCGTACGCATTTAGTCTTATGAAATTGGCCGTTTAGTATGAATCGTATAAGCATACGTATAAGTACGCGTGTGGAAAGCTGGACGCGGTCCCATACTAAACTGACATTTTCTAGATAAATGTGTCTTCACCCAAAAGCCGTAATAACGCGTACATTCATTACTTATGTTAAAATGCCTTACGTATCATTGTGATAAGGTTTGTAAGCAAGGCACAGTGGCGCATATATCACAGCTGAAATATTCACAACTAACGAGCGTTCTGAATTCATTGGGCTGTAAAACTCTGAAACATTTTGCGCTTCCTTCGCTGAGATTTTAGGATTTACCCTAAACCTTCACATTACTGTGTTCAACCGAAATGAAAGAAGAGAAATTCCGGGTTTTGAAGCGGATGTCGAAAATGACGCATAAAAGCAAAGTTCAAGTTTTATAACGTTAGGATTTATAACGCTTAGCAACTGATAAATACAATATTAAAGTTAAAAAAATACAGACCGGAATATCTACATTTGTTTATTGCATTGTATGGAATAATTATTAGGTATGTAGGTACATAAAGAATTATCAAAATTTACCGGATTGATGACTGATTAATACTTCTAGAGATATCGCTATCTTAGACATTTTTAGTTACTTTCCTAAAAGTTGCAAAAGTTTTTTATTGATTTCTGGGTGTTTTCAATAGAAATACCTAATAGATTTTTTTCTTATTTGGAATGGATCGTTTCAATTTCTTTACAAAAATTGTTTTAAATACTTATTACTGAGTCGATCTGATGAATGGTTATCAACCGACTTCAAAAAAGGAGAAGGTCCTCAATTCAACAGATTTTTTTATTTAGCTACTTACCAAGAAATAGTCAAGGGATTCTGACGACTTATACCGCTACATATATCACTATCACTGTAATCTCTCAACCTATTATGTTAATCCCTTTCCAAAATTAACATGTTATCAAACAAATGACAATGATATCCGGCTAGTTTGATTTAATGTTACTTTTAACTCTATTTCAATGATTAACTCTTCCGATATTTAACATATCTTCCATAGCAACACTGACAAACGTCCCACTTAGTCTAATTGATTAACTTCCATTTGAGAACACCACCTATTTTATTTTAAGCGATCTCGCCACGGATGGTGCTATTTACTCGATGCTTTCATTCCAGAATTACTGTAGCGATTTACATTTAGGGTCCCATAGTAACAGGTACCGACAGTAAAAAGATAGCGATTTTGAGCCCATTTTCAGATATGAGAATGTATCTGTCACGATAATGAGGTTGGTTACATGTATACTTTATGTTTACGTTGGCATCGCATTATTTTTAATGAACTTCAAAACGAAGGAGGATCTCAATTAGACTGTTTTTTTAAATGTATTTTACTCAATATCTCCAAGAATCGTGAACCGATTTTTTTTTAAACTAAGCGGGTATGAATGGGAGCCACAGGATGGCCAACGGAGCAGAAGCAGACTAAAGAGGAGATGGTGGGGCGACATGGACTCGTACAGTCGAGGAATTTAATTTCCTACCCATTTCGTACCTTGTCACAGTGACAATCAATATGAAAGCTGCTAGGACTGTCATATTATAGCTACTATGACAAGGTACGAAATGGGTAGGATATTAAATTCCGCGACCGTACAACTTGAAGTGGAGGGAACTGGCCATCGATAGGGACAATTGGAGGAAGAGAGGGGAGCTTTTTACACAGCAGTGGGACACCAAATAAGCTATTAAAAAAGCAGGTGTAACTCCGATTTAGTCCCGTTGGCACTAAGTCGGGGTGTGATGATGGGATCATGAAGAAATCTTTTTTTACTTTTTATTTTGTGATTGTAAATACAAGTTTTGCCCTCGACTCTCCTAAAAGCAAATAATTCGGAGCGAAATTCAGAAAAATAATATTGATTTGATATTGTGTTGTTTGGAATTTCGTACTTGTAAAGTTATCGTCAAAAGCAAAAAAATTACTTATTCATTATTTTTATGTCAAGTGCAAAAATATGGATCGAAATAATCTTCTTTTAAATATGTTACGAACGTAATAAGAACGGATTAGAGTGTACTGCAACATATTTTTGAGCATTTTTATTTTGCCTTTGACTTATTTTGCGTTTACCTGGCGCCTTGCTAGTGTGATTCCCTCCGAAAAATTAGGCATTTATAGATAGGTATTATAGGTAAGATTATTAATTATTTAAGTTTATAATATTTTCTTCGGTTACCGCGAGGATTACACATGAAGATGAAACTCAAAATCAGTCAAGTTCAAGAAAATTAAATGAACGAATAAAAAATCAGTCAAGTTCCAGTTATAGTTAAGTTTATTTTCTGCCGTGCATAATAATATGTTACGTAAATATAGTCAGGGAATCTTCATGCAGTTCGTAACTGGAACTTGACTGATTTTTTATTCGTTCATTTGTTCGGCATTTTTTACTTTAAATTGTTACATAAAAGCCATAATGGGCCGGAGCGCACATTTGCTCCGTCTAAGAGGCCATTATTGTACCTCCTGATGTCCTGATGCATAGTAATTTAAAACGTTTATTTAAATTTCTTACACTTGACCTCTGGGTTTAGAATAATAAGAACCCGTGATCATTCACATTAAATATTTTCCTTCAATTACTGTAGTGTTTATAATCAGGGTATGTAATTATTCAATACGGCCGTATAATAACGTGTTTATTTGTACCCAATTCTTACAGAACTACGAACAAATAAAACATGTAAGCCGCACGCCATACTAAATTACCTTTCAAAAACGGTCCTGAATTTTAGTTGACAAGTGTCACCACTTCTTCAATGCATCACGGCAATGAATTTGAATGTCAACCTATAAAAACTTAAACCGCCATTTAAAATAGTTGTGATTGGTTCACCAAAGTTTTGATTGGCGATATTCAATAAACATTTGTCAAAGATGTTGCGCCGAAATATGCGCGGTGTCACGAAAAGCGCTGTGTCCTGCCCATCTTGGCACAATTGAACAATTGGTTTTGGGGGCATTTTTGAGCTGACGTTAGACGTCCATGTTATATATGATCGCAGTTACATAATAATCCATTCACCAAATCACGTATGTTACCATTCTTCAGTTAAAAGTAAAAAAATAAATATGGCCGACTTTCCATAGCATTTGACGTCTTATGCAGTATTTAGAGAAAAACAACCACAATTAAAAGCAGGTTGGGTATGCCCAAACTGTCAAATGATTACACAACGGTCACGCTGCCGGGATGACAACACTCCCGCCTCCCCAGCGTTTTTAAGAATGGGGGAGAGACAACAAGAAGATACTAATCGGACCTGTGACACAGATATTTCACAGTTACTGGGGGATACAGATGTACTTGCACCGTCTCCGCGCCACTTAGAAACAAGCTCAGACGTAGTAGAGGCGAAAAGTGTAGACAACATATCATTTGATAGATTCAGCCACCTGATTAAAAAAGAATTCGTAGCAATGAAGGATAGTTTAACCGAGTCTATTACTAAAAACATCAAACAAGTGCTTCTAGATGAAATTAATTCTAAAATAAATGACCTTCAATTGGATATGTCACGTAAATCATCCGCAATTACCCAGGAACAAGGACGCTTACAACAAAGTATAGACGCCACAAACCACCTGATAAGAAAATTGGAATTCGAAAATTTGAAATTACGCACTGAGTTAGATACTTTATCGAGTAAGTTCGGATATGAGGATCCAAAAACAACTGAAGAATGCTGCAAAATGAAAACGATTGTATTGTACGGCTTGGAAGAATATTCGGATGAAGACTGGTATGTGCTAATAGAACGAGTGACAAACATTTTTCATGAATTATTCGCAATGAACATTAACGCATTTATTGAAGATTTGAAAAGAATAGGTAAGCGGGGGCATCGACGGCCCATACAAATAGAATTAATCAGCAAGCGCATGAAAAACTATATTTTGAACAACAAGCACAACTTTAAAAATACTGGCCTCGCAGTGTCAGATTTCTTAGACACCGCAGCATTAAAAAAAAGGCAAATACTTAGAGATACATTGCGAGATGCGCGAAAACACGGTCTGCACCCGATAGTTAGATTTGATAAAGTACTGGTTAATGGCTTTGAATACACTCTCCCGTCTACTACTCAACAACGACAACACGACACATCTACAAGCTTCGTTTCGTCTGCTATCAACCCCACGGAAGGCACCAGACCCTCATGCCAAATAAGTGATGACGAGACGAAGCAACGAATCCATGAGATGACTCAAAACAGTTCTCAGCCTTTAGATGAATCAATTAAAAGTAATTTTCGTGAATAAAAAAACTTCACACTTTACAGTTTTGTTCCAAAATATGCAGAGCTTTAATAACAAAATAGACATTTTTGAGAGCTTCCTGGAAAATTACTGTTTTGATGCGTTGTGCTTAACTGAAACCTGGATGACGCCATCCCAACTCGAGCTAGTCGATATCCCAGAGTACGAAGTGGCTACAAGTTTCAGTCGTAGTGAACACAGCGGTGGAGGAACTTGTATCTTGGTTAAAAAGTCTATAGAATATATCGTGAGGGATGATATTAGAAACATTTCTACTGTATTGAATTACCTATGTTAAATACTGTACTTATATCTATTTATAGACCAGATAGAAATATAGAAATATTTTATAATTGTATGGAAAAAATATTAGAAAAAATCAAACACAAAGAACAGAACAAATGTATTATTATAGGGGGTGATTTCAACATAAATATGCTAGAAAAATGTAATGCATCACGTCGACTGTCGGACCTTTTGTTTACCCTAAATCTTAGCCAGATAGTAACGGAACCAACACGAATCACATTGAAATCCGCCACTTGTATTGATCTAGTTTTTTTACAAATCATAAATCATACGATATTTTAATTGAAGACTATGGGATTTCTGATCACAAAAGTGTCATTTGCAAATTCGAACACCCACCTAAAAATATTCCAAATAGTCTTGAGGCGCCTCTAATAATATATAAAAGAATTCATAATGTTCAAAACCAAATGTCATTTAAAAACGAGCTTGCTAATATAGACTGGAACCGGGTCATAACTTTTAATCATGATATAAACCAAAATTACAATGCCTTTGCGGATGTTTTGCAATCTATTCTAAATGCCACGATTCCCGTTAAACGATTAATCGTAAAAAGACATTTAAAAAAGACATGGTTAACACGAGGTCTTAGGATATCTTGTAAACATAAACGTTTGTTAAGAATACATTCTTCTAAAACAAATTGCCCTGTCCTTAAAGCACACCATAAGCAATATTCGAATGTTTTAAAAAAAGCAATTATTAAATCAAAAAAAATATTTATGTGAACGAAATGAAAAAGTCTAAAAATAAAACTGCAACCATGTGGAAAATTATAAATAATTTAAGAAATAAGACTAAAGTAAGGAAAAATTTCAAATTGAAAATTTTGCCTCAAAATGTAACTACAGATGATCCTGAAATTATAGCTAATACATTTAATACTTTTTTTGCCTCAGTTTATGATTGCCAATACCAAGACACTACTGATTCCCCTCGCCGTACGCCTTGCGGCCGCCCATGTAATAGTCCACTTACTAAATCTTTTTATCTATACCCAGTCTCTGAGCTCGAGGTTTTTAAGATTATTCGAGGATTAAAAAACACTCACAGCACAGGAATTGATAACATTCCCTCGACTTTGGTTAGGTTGTGTGCCTCTGAGTTGGCAATACCATTATGCATGTTAATCAATCAGTCGTTTGATGAAGGGATATTTCCGCAACAGCTAAAAGTAACTATAATAAAACCTATACATAAAAAAGGTAACGCTCAGGACGCTAACAACTATCGACCCATAGCACTTTTGCCCACGCTCTCAAAAGTATTTGAAAAGTCCATGTGTAACCGAGTTTACAAATTCCTAGAAAAAAATCAAGTGCTCGATGACAAACAATACGGCTTTAGGAAAAATCGTTCGACTGCCCTTGCTCTTACCAACTACACACAACACATCTTGAATACTATAAACAACAAACGCCTTGCGGTCGGCTTGCTTTTAGATCTCACAAAAGCGTATGATAGAGTTTCACACACAATTATGCTAAAAAAATTATATGACTCGGGAATAAGGGGCATAGCACATGATTGGTTCAAATCTTACCTGGATAAAAGAACTCAACTTGTTCTTATTGAATACCTTAATCCGTCAAGAAATGAATTGTCATTAGTTAGCTCAGAAATTGTAGAAGTAAAGGGCTCAATCCCTCAAGGCAGTGTTTTAGGCTGCCTTCTCTTTTTATTATATATAAACGACCTTCCGAAGGAAATCGACACTAAGTGTACCTTGTTCGCCGATGACATTTCACTTCTCTTTGATTTTGATTACAATGACAATTTTAATGTAGTACTATTGCAAACCTTAGATAATATAAATAGTTGGATGCGTGACCATAATCTCATAATAAACACAAGTAAAACAAAATTAATTCAATTTTATCCCTATCAAAGAATTCCGTTGAAATTAGAACTCTCCTTAGATGGATCAAAAATTGAAGAAGTAAATAATTATAAACTCTTAGGCGTAACTTTAGATAGCAATTTGAATTGGAAGAATCATATTTTACAAATTAAAACCAAAATATCACAGTTCCTATATGGTCTCTTTACCCTCCGCAAAACAACTAACCTTTCAGCAGCACTATCTGCTTACTACGCTTTTGCACATTCTTGGTTGCGATATGGAATCGTAACGTGGGGCAACAGCACAGATGCGAATGATTTATTTGTGATGCAGAAAAAATGCATTCGTGTATTAGTGGGCATTCCAAATTGGGAATCCTGTAAGCCGTATTTTATACAACACAGTATATTGACTCTGCCATGTCTATACATTTTAGAATTAGGTATGTATGTACGAAACAATATGCATTTATTCACTAAGCTACCCAATAGGAGATTCAAATATAAACTTAAACTACCAGCAACAAAATTAGAATTATATCGTAAAAGCCCACATTTTGCTGCTGTAAAATATTACAACCATATCCCTGATTATATTAAAGCTGAAGAAAGGGAGACAGTATACGTGAACAAGTTGAAGTCATTCCTGACACAAAAAGCTTATTATTCGGCCAAAGAATTTTTAGATGATAAAGACATCTAAATATACTTGAATGTAACAAATAATTTTACTTTTGTTTGTAGCTATGGAGTTTTCGTGTATAAACTTAGCTTAAGAACATGTTGCCATACCCTGCCAGGGTCCATGTGTACTATAATTATTTTTGTAACAACTAAAATTCATACCATGGTGCAATAAATGATATTATGATTATGATTATGATTATGATTCTTTGACACATATTGTGAAATACGTTCGCAGGTAAATTTTTACGTTAATTCTAATAAATATCAATAATTTTAACAAAAAATGTGTGTCAATTTCAGGTTTAAGGTTTAAAAGTTGGTGATAAAACCAAAATTGTGTTCTGAACGTGCGTGATGATGAATTAATGCAAGTTTGCAGGTTTGCTTACATTTTATTTTACTTTTAACTGACAAATGTAATTATTGTCATGCCATGGCAGCGTGTCAAACTAAGTTGTAGGTAGACTGCGTACATTGCAACCAAGTTGAACAAAATTGAACCTTTCATTTCGCCACAACTCAAAAAAACATTTTATCGAGAAATCGCGTCTTAAAGTTTTGAGAGTATAGCTCAGGGTGTTAAATAGGATCTTACTCTAAGTTTTAGGCCTATGAGTTTTAAATTTGGGTTTTTTATTCTTTATGATATAACCTTCCGTATGACCACACAATTTTATAAAAAGTATGTTGTTTTTTAAGATACAAGGCCTGAAAGACAGGTATTTAGAGTTATGGCCGCATTGCAGAAACATTTTTTCAAGATTTTGAGATGTGTCCTAAATCAAACACGAAATTATTGGATAAAGGTGCTATGCAAATATTAATAAAATCACCAACATAGTTAAAATAATATCAAATTTGACACTAACACCATCGCTGTACGCGATAATATCTGTAACGAGCTTATAATCATCAACATTCAACCCTGTCATTACCAAATAGTATGAATTATTTAAAACGTTCTTCAAAATTTTAAACAAATACAACAGGGGAACTTTTTTAAAAAAAAATCGAAATAATATTATTTCCTTGTAATGTTTCTTATGCGGTGGCTCAAAATCCTGCAATGTGTTCCTCTCTAAAAAGTGACGGTCTTGGTCGTGTATTGGAACATGTGTTAGTTGTGGACTCCTAGGCAAATGTAATTCGTCTTTTTACGAGTGACTTTCGGAAAAATTAAAATCGCTTACAGTTTGTGGTGAATCTCGTAGAGCTCGAACAGCGTCCAATAATACTCCTCCACGTCCTTTGAACATGTCTTTCATTAATTCATAATCAAGATCAGAAAAGCTTCTGTTTTCAGGTGAATCCTTTGCCTGTGATAATGGTGTCACGCGAGAGAGACTGTCCGAGGCGGCATTCCGTATTTTAGCAGATCTACTCATAGTCCTCGAAATGATAGATTTAAAACAAGCAAGCACATAAAAATTGCATTTTCTCAAAATTGAATAGCCATGACACGTACCGCGAAAAACATTTGATACAGGCATTACCAAGAAAATTCGTTTACCATTAACAAATCAGTCAATTTAAGTATATCAAAGTAACGACATTCCACGTGATTTAATTATTGGCATCAAAATCTCCAAAATAAAAGCAATTATTATAATATTTAACGAAATTCCAATATTAACTATGACACCATCCCGAATACAGTTAGTAATTTACATCACACAATAAAATCGTTGCATGTTATTGGCGGTAAGGTGTGCTAGTATTAGATATACATACATAATGTTATATACAACACAACACCATGTTAGTTAACCACATACACAGTCTTTGAAAACATGCCTAATACCTTCAGACGGGTAAAAATATAAATTTGGCTGACCTTCGAGCCATATTGAACCGCACTCTTAAGAGAACAAAGTTGAAATTTGCTTAATAATTTTGCTGCGTTTTGGTAGTCTCGATGCCCTGACGGTAATTTTGTAATAATAATTGTAATACTTACTGTTGAGACACAATCAAATTGCGTTTGTTCCTTTTATATTTAAAAGGATTCATCGTATTAATCACTTAATTAACTACTATTGTATAAGACGCAACTCAAAAACTGAATTTGAAACGTGTGCTATGCAGCCACAACTCAAAAATGCCGTCGGTTTACGTGCGAACGCGGGCGGCAGACTGGCAAGTGGCCGTGCTGCAGGGAATCGTCTGACAATTTATGGTCAATACCATAAGGCCACTTGTGAAAAAAAGGCTCTTATGGAACTTTTTTCCTGTGGGTCTCGAAATAAGGTCGTAAATTAAACTATTTGGAATACGAATCTGCAATAATCCAGAAAATGAAAATTTTTGAATTGTGACCGTATAGCAGGCACACGGCGATTTCATTACAGCGAAAACACTATTTGAGAAAATTATTATCCCATGCGATTCCTATGATCGAATACTGTAACTGGAAAAATTCTGCGCTTGTATGAAATAAATACGCTGAATAGTTCGAGTATATTATGACGATATTTATCTTTTACAAACTGTCCTAACGGTAATAGCATATTTACTTATATTATATTTCTTTATGTAGTAGTAAACGTCTAGTATTTAGGTACAAGCTCCAGTCTAGTCAGCTCCACAATAAGTCCTGGATAAACAACAACAATAATAATTGCTTTGCGCGATAGAATCTTTTCACGTCCCCAGCTTAGACGGAAAATCTTTTTCCGCAAATCGTACAGTTTTCTTAAATACGAGAAAATGAAGCGAGCTTATAGAATACTCTTTGTGCCATAGAATCGGAATACTTCTTTCATTTTTCAGTAAAGCCTTTTGTTGCCAAACGTCAGTTGAATTGCTTCGATTGATTCTTCACGAAGCATTTTTAGCCATGATCGTAATCTGTAAGGGATTTCGGAATCAAGATATGAAAAGTCCACGGAAAAAACATGTTTAGTGCTTAAAAAAATCAGGGCAAATTCACACCTTATTCTGTTAAAAGTAAGGTGGTTTATCTTTGTGTAATTTGAATTGACTAAACATGTTCTTTCCGTGGACCCTTCATATTAAGTTTATTGAACGGAGATTATAAACTGGATTCCATCTTATTCAGTCTGAAAAAATCTTTACAATTTAATGTCGACGGTATTTCGTGAGTTTTAAGGAAATGAAAGTTGATGTAGCTTTCCATCAACGCCATTATCTATTTAGACTTATTTTAGACTAAGCTTGTATTGTTAAGAAGATGATACTCAGAAAATCATCTAACACAATTGAAACTACGTCGAAAAATCAATAAAATAACGATGGCAATAATAACAAGAGGAACGTCCAACATTTCGGTAAATTAAGTCAGACTATGTTTATCTAACCTTCAAACATGATAGGACACTTTAGGTACAGTAGGGTTCATGATTGCATGGACAGTTTATGAATGAATTCATTCATTAATTTCCATGCAATTCTGAACGCCACTGTACATAAACCATCTTGACCTGTCTTTTAGTGAAAAAAACTATCGAAATGAAATAGTCGCAATAAATGAATAAATAATACGTACATTTTAGCTTGATAATTAATGTAAACGAATTACTTATTAGAAGAAAATTTTTAAAGATTTTTTAAAAATCAAAAGACACGTCGTGGTTGTTTAATTTATCTAAAAACGCATTAAGTACATAATATATGTGTTAACATACTACTTAAGTACCTACCCAGTTATAATTTAAGTGCTTTTCTACATGAATCCTGAAAATCTCGAGCATTTTGAGCTCCACAATAGCTAACTGGAATAAGTAGAACCTTTAAAAAATGCAACCATGGCTTTGTGCGACCGTGTGTATTTATTTATCCTTTGGATGTGTAACACTAAAACCTAGTTGGACTAAATCTTTTTTTTTGTATAGCCTGAAATGTTCAACTTACCAACTGTACATTATGTTCTCGCCAAACTGCAACGTTTGATGGCGAAATGTTTGTTGATTTCTTATCGTCACTTAAATAAAATTTTGGCTTATTATCAAAGTGTAACTAATACAGAGATCCAGAAATTTAATAAGATTTGTTGTATAGTGTCGCCGTCTCTGTGTATAACTCCGTCGCCAGCTAAGTTTGGTGATTGTTAGTAGGTACTAGAAATCTGAAAGGTACGAGAACATAAAAATAAAATAAAACGCGACATAACTGTTAAATAAAAACTAGGTAAGTACCTAAAGAATTGTTCCTACACATTTTAATTGTGTATTAAAATTATGAAGGAACAGGAATTACCCCAATATTGCTGATTTTTAATGTCACTATTTTCGTATTATAACAGGTACTCTATTCCATATTTTCCATAATGATATTATTTAGTTTGATTTGAACTTCAAAGAAACATGTTTTCCTGAGTGCACATTTGTTTTAATTGCAGGCAAAATCCATTAATCCGCGGGAATTAACATGTACTATTATTATTTTGTTCGGCATTGAGGGCTATAATACGAGGTAAACTTAATACCTACAAGAGCGTTATCCGTTAAGATAATAGCTATAGTTCGACATGTAAATGATATATGCGTAGATTACGTTGCGCGAGAGACATATACTAAAATACAGATTGCTACTTGAAAGAATAGTACATTTCGATACAAGTGCAAACCATTTTTTTTCGACGAGAGTGAAAGTTGGAGCCTGAGTGAAACGAGGGCGACAATCATCCGAGTGAAAAAGAATTTTTAACACGTGTATCGAACGACTTTTTTCATAACAAGTGCCTTAAAAAGAGAAATTTACGCACGCGAAGCGTGTGCAAAGTTTATTTTTCCGCACTAGTTAGGAAAAGATAATGTTTTATTTAGTTTCATACTTTGAAATATCATCAAACAGTTAAACTTACGTGTATTCAGTTACTACACGCGATATGTTTCAGACATGTTTCGGTCTCCATTATCAAACACTAAGCCCGTGCTTCAACGTGCAGTGCGTACAGCGTTCAAAATTGCATGGACGATTTAGGAATGAATTCAAGATTAGAAATCATCATCATCGATTATGTGAGGCATACGTCTTAGGAGTGTGGCTTAAGGTTGTAGTACCTTCGAAACATTACGTACAGATGTCGCTAGTGATTAGATAAAACAACACGTGACAACCAAAGTCTTTCGCAGTTGATTTTTTCTATGGTAAGCACATCTGTTACGACATTGTGGGAATGAATTCATTCATAAAATGTCCATGCAATTTTGAACCCAACTGTACACCAAATTCAATAACAGTAAATTATATAGTTTAAATTCAATAGTGCGTAACATATCTAAAAAAAGAGAATCTGAATCCTCTGGAGTTGCAGACGTCCATAGGGTGCGGAAGCTACTTACCATTAGGGAGGCCGTATGCTTGTTCGCACTCTCGTGGTATAAGGAACTGGTTCATATGCCTCTTAGCAGTCTTTATTTTTAACGCGCTCCAGGTTGCGCTGTATTAGCCGTTCAATTCAATTTACATATTTATGGCACTTGATGTGACCCTAAAGGATTACGCTTTTGATCTAGATTATGAGGACCCTGGCCCCCGCCATACATTTAGATTGCCTCTTTGCGAACTTATTGTAACAATGTATGTTTGAATGCGGATTGGAGTCATAATTGTTTTGTTGAATCCCCGTAATACGATAAAAAATTACTGCCGTTAATTGTAGTTAAGTCATAAAAGTCTTCATAAATACAGGGTTTAAGTCTAATACGGGCGATGCTCTTAACGGGTGTTAGTTTACGACATAATATGTACATTTAAATAACTTTTACTTAAAATTAGAGCATCAAAATTTTCCATACAAAATAATTCGGCGCGCAATGTAGAGCAACATACGCGAGTTATACAGGGTGTTCGGGATAACGATGTAGGAATTTCTGGAGGTGGTAAAGAAGACTAATTGGAAGAGTTTGAACCCTATTTACCTTAGTCCAATATGCGACAGTTTTTTTTTAATCACGTTTTTCTAAATGTTTAGTTTTATACCAAAAATATACTTAAAAAGTCAAATTAAAAGCAAAATATGCAATAAATAGCATTGTTTTTTTTTATAATTAACATAACAATTAGTTGAGAAATAAATAAAAAAAATTGAACTCCCACTTGCCACACACAACATTTTTTTAATAATTTATCTAGTTCATCATTACTGATTTCGAACAGTAACTTAAACTTTATCGGCCTGTGAAAAAAAGTACCTAGTCGGGATATGAGTCTTCCTATTCGTGTAAAAACATGCTGGATTTTCTAGGTTTTGATCACAAAAAAAAGTACAACAAAATAGCAATTAGTTTAAAAGTTATCGTCGATCAATTGTTGAACGTCGTCACCAAACAAAATAAGTTTCTTGTAGTTAGTAGGCAAGTGTGAGTTAAATTTTTTTTATTAAAAAAAAAACTGTCACATATTGGACTAATTAACTACTTAACCTAAAATATCGCATAATAACAAAACGGGTAACTAACTGTTAGTTAAAGCCAGCAGTGGTTTTAAGATGATTTAGCTTAAAACAAAAATAAGTAATTTTAGTTAGTAAATAATAACTTTAATGGTATATAACAATTTTTTCAAAACAAATCAGTCAAATCAGCTCGCATCCAAATTCCGGTTTTCAGCGCACTTAAATATTTATTTTTCAATGATTTACAACTCCACTAAAAATAAAAAATAAACTACGATTTCTGTGCATTACAATGACAAAGGATAATCCAGATATCCCGATATTGTTAGTAATATAAGACCTAAGAAAGCAGATTTGAAGTAAAACGTCTGATGTAAGTACATTAGCTGTGTAACGACGAGGAAAGGTGCCCGTCATGTGATGTGTGCTCAGGCAGAAAGCAAATATGAACAAAAATAATGGGCCGCTCTGTATAATGAGATCGCATCTCGTCTTACGCGCCGACAATCACGATGGTATAAAATCAGTAATAAACTGGACGTAAATATTTTTGGGGATCATTATCAATTGCATTAAAATATTTGTTTTTTATTTAGTAACCAGCCGTATCGAGTTTTTGGGTGTTTGTTATAATACTTATAAATTATAACATTGAAATCTACGTTTTGGAATTGGGCTTCAAGCATATACCCGTGATTTTTAGCACTTCTTCTTCTTCTAGTGCCGTCTGCTTATCGCAGTTTGGCAATCATCATGGCAATTTCAACCTTCGACACAGCAGCACGGAAAAGTGACCGAGTGCTTTTTTGGAACCATTGGCGTAGATTTTTAAGCCAGGATATTCTTCTTGCTCCCACACTCCTTTTGCCTTGAATCTTTCCCTGTATTATTAATTGTAACAGCATGTATTTTTGGTTTCTCATTATGTGGCCGAGATATTCCAGTTTACGTCTTTTTATGGTGTTTATGACTTCTAAACCTTTACCCATCCGCTGCAGAACTGTTACATTTCTCACTTTATCGCGCCATGATATGTGCAGCATTCTACGGTACACCCACATCTCGAATGCCTCTATCTTTTTTGCCGTAGCTTCAGTGAGCGTCCATGCTTCCACAGCGTACAGCAGAATGGAGAAAACATAGCAACGTGCAAGTCTTATGCGAAGTTTGATGTTAATTTTCCTGTTACAAAGTATTTTTTGCAGCTTAGAAAAGGCACAACGTGCTTGTTCTATACGGCATCTTATCTCTAAGGTGTGACTAGCGTGCTCATCAACATAACACCCGAGATACTTATACTTGTCAACCTTCTCAAGTCTTTGGCCGTTACAGTACAGAAAGTTGCTCATCCCCTTTGGTTTCTTAGCAACTATCATATATTTGGTCTTTTTAATATTGATATTCAGGCCATAGAACCCGCTGACGGATTGCACTCTGGAAAGCAGCATCTGTAGGTCTTCCAAACAAGATGCTAATAATACAGTATCATCGGCGTAACGGATGTTATTAATTACTTTACCATTTACTATTATTCCAGTTTCTGTATCACTTAATGCTTCCGAGAAAATCCTTTCAGAGTAGAGATTGAATAGTAAGGGGGATAAAACACAGCCTTGACGCACACCACGCAATATATCCACTTCGTCAGTGAGGGCATTCTCTACACGTACACTGGCTTTTTGGTTCCAATACAATTTTTGAATGAAGTCAATGTCCCCAGAATCAAGACCGATATCATGCAGTATGCTTATCAATTTTCCATGTTGAACCCGGTCGAAAGCTTTTTCGTAATCGATAAAACACACATACACGTCCTGGTTCACATCCCGACAACGTTGCATCAAAACCTGGTATCCAAACAGGGCGTCCCTCGTACCCAGGCCACTACGGAATCCAAACTGCGAGTTCGAGATCACATCCTCACACTTGTTGTATATTCTTCTGTGAATGATTTTTAAAAATATCTTTAGAACATGACTCATTAAAGAAATGGTACGGTATTCATTGCATTTCCTCGCCGTGGCCAACTTTGGCAGGGTTACAAAGGTGGATCTAAGCCAGTCTGAAGGTATATGACCGCTGTTATAAATTGCATTAAAGAGCTTCACGAGAACGTCAAGGTTTTCATATTCCAGCAACTTAAGCAGCTCCACAGGAACATCATCTGGTCCAACTGATTTTCCAGCTTTAGATGTTTTTATAGCGCTGGAAATTTCGTCTCTAGATATGGCAGGACCGCTACACACCGCCCCCACCCCGTTCAGTACACATGTTGGTCGATCATCATAGAACAGACCAGCGATATATTCCTGCCAAATTTTTAGCTTTTCTTCAATGCACATGGCAAACGATCCATTGTCATCAAGAAGTGTCTGGTTGTTAGTTTTATGTTGGCCAGTAATGTCTCTGATTTTCTTGTGCATATTTCGCCAGTCATATTTTTAGCACAATTTTGTTATAAAATACTCATCGTGTGCATTGAAAAAGTAACACTTATACAAACAATGTATTTTAAGACGAGTACTTCAAAACGTATAACTAAAATACTTTTAAATATAGTATTATATACTTTTGACCCTATAGGACAACAAGGCTATGTATTAATTATACAGGGCGTCCCACGGCGATGCCACATGGAGGGAAAGTACCTTAAATATCATAGATAGCGTATTTTGCTGAAAGAAGACTTCATTTTATTTTTAAGACTTAGTAAAGTTGCATTCAAAGTTTTTCAAAAAATTACTTGCTTCACCCGGAAATCGAACCAACTACAATTTTTTTACAAATTTGAACCAAACTTTTTTGGTTATTCTTTTAGTTTTAGATACTATGTTTCTTAAGGAAAATTGTTATTTTTTATCTATTCTTTCGAATGACAGAATAAAATTACGAAAAATTTTTTTTGTTTTAAAGTAGGTTCGATGCCTAGAAAAAGCAAAATTTTTTTTGGATTTTTTAAAATGCAGTATTATTTAATTTTCAAAATAAAATAAAGTCTTCTTTCAGCAAAATACGCTATCTATGATATTTAAGTTACTTTCCCTCCATGTGGCATCGCCGTGGGACGCCCTGTATATAGCTGATAATGTTGATGATTATGCTGATTAAAAAAATCCGTGCAGTAGGTCTGTGAGGTCGGTCACTCCCGGATTTCATTAGAAAAATGTTGTAACTTTACAATTTAGTACACGTACGAGGGTTGCCTTTTAAGTTGTGTCGTTTGAAATAAATATAGACAATTTTATAGATTATTACCATTTATTGTTTTTCGAAGAATTCTCCGCGATGTTTAATACACTTTTGCATGCGTTCAAACCAGTTTTTAAAACATTTATTCCACTCCGAAGTGGGGGTAGTCAAAATGGCCAATTTGTAAGCGTCAATAGCTTCTTCAGGTGAGCTGAAGCGTTGACCACGAAGACTTTGCTTAATTTTGGGGAACGTAAAAAATCATTAGGGCTTAAGTCAGGGCTGTAAGGTGGGTGATCTAAAATTTTCACATTTTGGGCGCTCAAAAACATCTTTGTTTGGCGGGCGGTGTGCGAACTTGCATTGTCATGATGCAGTATCATACGACGCGTCGAGTTGTTTTTTCGAAATTCGGTTATGACTTGCGGCAAACAAACAGTGGTATACCAGTCAGCGGTAACCGTCTTGCGTTCTTCTAGTACAATAGTGGCGACGAGACCACCCTTTGCCACAAACGAGGCCACCATTTTTTTTGAAGTGCTCCGCGAGCGTATGACTTTGGTCGGTTTTGGCTCATCCTGAAAGACCCAAACAGTTGACTGTTGTTTAGAATCTGGATCGTAAGCATATACCCAAGACTCGTCACCACTAACCATATCATAAACATGTTTTGACTCGCTTCGGCTGAATCGCTGCAGAGTTTTGCGACACCAACTAACACGGGCAGCTTTTTGGTCGTCGCTAAGCAAATGTGGTATCCAACGAGAGATCAACTTTCTTACGCCAAGTTCTTCGTGCAGGATTTTTAGATAGTGGTCCCTGAAATGCCCACGGACGCCTCTATTTCACGGCAGGTCACATGACGATCTTCGAGTATTAGCTGCCGCACGGCTTCGATATTCTCTTGCGTCATGGCGGTTTTTGGACGACCTTTACGGGGCTTGTCACTGAGGCTAGACTGCCCACGTTGAAATTGTAAATACCAGCGTTCTACAGTCCTAAGACACGGTGCTGCATCACTAAACACAGAAGTGATCTCCTCAAAACACTGAAGTCGCGATAATCCCCTTTTAAAGCTGTAGAAAATAATCGCATGCAAATTTTCCTTAGTTATTTCCATTTTTACAACCGACTTGTCACCTTTAAATAGACGCTGTAATAAAACTATTCGACCAATTTGAAAACATTTTTTGTTTTCGAGTTCTAAATTCAAAAGGATGAAAATGCCATGTTTATTTTTTTTTTATCGCGGGATGTTGGCAAACGACACGACTTAAAAGGCAGCCCTTAATAAACAATCAAATAACGCGTTATATGAAATGTACGGCAGCTTAATTTAACTAGAGCCAATATGTCCGCGTCACGTGCATAGTATGAAAACGACATGGTGCAGATAGTGCCTACTAACATATTTTTTATATGGTATGTATACCAATGCTTGCTGTGTTATTATATTATTGTTATTATATCTTAAAATAAACAGTTAAAGTCAACGGAATCCTTACTTAACTCTGTTAACGAAAGAAGAAATTAAAAAAGAGTATCATGGATATAATACTATTGTGAAATCGAGGATTTGATTCCGCTGCAGCAAATCAAAGAGAATGTAGCAGATTCGAGTATTTAACGTATATGGAAACAAAATTGATATAATTATGCTCAATTGAGTAGGTATTTCGTAAAACTTGCATTCCGAATTTATGGTATTTAATTGTTGACCGGTTTGAGTGAATGCCTTGTGTCACTTTCTATTATCATGGATAAATGTAAGTCATCATCATCATCTGTCAGCCTCTGTAGCCTAGTTGGTAGGGACCCTGCCTACGAAGCGGGAGATTCCGGGTTCGAATCCCGGCGAGGGCATTCTTTGTGTATTTATTTATCACAAATGTTTGTTCCTTGGTCATGGTTGTGTATGTATCAAAGTATCTATACTTATCTATCTATTATATTTATCGTCGCCTGGTACCCACAACACAAGCCTTAATTGAGCTTACCGTGGGACTAGGTTGATTTGTGTAAGATGTCCCAAGGTATTATATTATTTATTTATTTATTTATATCATCATACCAGCCGCAAAATCTCCACTGCTGAACATAGGCCTATTTTAATATTTTTAAACACTTGCTTTGCTTGTTTAAAAAATGCGTCGCGCTGCTGTGTTATACCTATCTCATCTAACTTGATGTCTTCAAAACTTAAGTTAGATGAGATAGGTATGACACGGCAGCGCGGGAGATATAGAATTGTTAGAACGTTATTTAATATTATTTAGTCTTAACACGTTCGGCTGAACAGCGTCTATGCAGGGTGGGAATGAGTATACCGGCAGACTTTACCAATGCATTTTTGATGACAAAAGAAGTAAAAAAAAATGTGACATATGTCATTATCGAACTGAAATTGTAGGGAAAGAATTTTTTTTTCTGAATTTTGGAAAAAAAAATTTTGTTGAACAATTTTCTGAAACTTTTTCCTCATTTTCTCTAAATTTAATCAGTGTGTATGTCGAGATGAAAACTACTAGTGTAATAATTTTAACCGTGCAGGCATTTTTCAGTGACTTGTGATGAAAATAGTTTTTTGAATAACATGTCATTATCTCTTAAACTAAGCCGAATCCAGAAAAGTTCATATGACATTATAGCCTCAAAATGTGTTCAGAAATACACCTTTCAAGTTTGTCGGTCTACTTACCAGCCACCCTATACCTATATGTCGAAGATTGTATGTTAACAACGAGTTAGTTGAAGTTGCTGGTCTGAAAGTGATAAATCTTATTTTTTTACTCGCAATTGGGATTAAAAACTTTGTATAGGTACATCCCGGTTGGTAAGTGGATTACTAACTCGAGTCATTAAAAGCTCTCCACCTCAGGCGTCGGATTCTAACAAACTCTCATTAGCAATACCGTACTTATCTCCCTAGATGCACAAGGCACTATTTTTTGTTTATTTTGGTTATTTTGTTACGTACAAACAATCCAATTTTTCGACAATATGAATAAAAAACCAGATAAATATGTAATTTTGGTAATCTGTATAATTTACATGTATAAATTAAATCCAATTAGCCTAAACTATAACTAAGATTGAAACGTGTGGCATTATACAGAGGATGATTATTTTTAGTTGATATATGTATTACCTAATCAAATACTTACATATTATACTTAGTTGTTGTTGACTTAACCAAATAAAGTGTGTAGATATTTAGAAATCGAACTATCATATATAATTCTACGGAATATAAAAATACTATACTATACCTACCGGTACGAGATAAAGAGATAGATAGCGGCGGTATAAAAGAGAATCTGCAGAACTTTGCAGCTGCAACTTATCAATTGAACCAATTCAGAAAAAAGAAACGCTGCGAACAAAGTAATTTGAATGCATGATGGAAAGCAATTTCATTTTTGTTTGAAACAGATTCAGGTTGGTCGCTGTAAATGAAAGCTTGTATATTTTACTTACAATTTTGTTAGGCGATCAGACTTCATGCACTAAATTATTTTGTTTAGGAACCAATCGAACTAGGAAGCATCAAATGTTTCGATTTTTTGGAAAATAATAGCCAGCTAAAGTTGAAGTTAC